>JBAMYA010046368.1:0-11063 GCA_037176975.1 Arrhamphus sclerolepis | reverse complement strand
CAGCAGAACGTATCTCAGCTGGATTCCTGCTCTCGCTGAATTTGTCCTCCAAAACCCCTGATATCAGTTAATTATTGATAAAAGACTCAGCATGCAGTTAGGTAGCTTGCATGCTGCCAATATTTTTGATTAGATGGCTGATTATTGACTGATTCATTATCTAAATGTAATAAATTCTATCCAAGAATAAGTGTATACACATTTGTGAGTGTGCCGTGTGCTTCTCGTTGTAATCATAAGAGATATATTTAAGTCTCAGCCTCCAAGCAGCACAGTAGGATGCTTTTAGGTGACTGAAATCTCTCTGGAAAATCTCCAACTTAAATAAAGAAGGGTAAAAAAATGCTGTTTATAACAAAGGTGATGCAGATGTGTCTTCACCTAGCATATGTGTGTTATTCTCAAGAGTATTGAGGACTAAGCTCTTTGTATTTTACAGCTCAGAAAGACGAAAGGGAATGGAGATATAAAAGATACAATCACAGGCCACTGAAAGAACTGTAGATGCACTCATATTGTGGGATATTGTTGGCTTTGAAGCCTCTGGATGGCAGCTTTGTCAGATATTTTGAATGTCTGAAAAGTGCAAATTGTCATCTGGGAACATAATGAAACGATTGTATGAAGGGCATGGTGGCCTTTTAGGAATAAAGACGCACATCAGCAAGTACGATGGACTCATTCTTGCTGATACAGGCGACTTACAGAGCATCATTCAACAAAATCTTGGTTGAATGTGTTATATGTAATCATGCTCAGCAAACTGAACTGATGTCTAACTTTTTCTGAAAAGACGTAGGACTCAACCACATTTCAACAAGAATAACACATGTCCTGTTTTATGACATGGCAGTGAAGATATCTCATTAGTGCTATGGGACTGTGTGATTAAGGAGACATGAAGATGTAACAAGACTGAGGAAACACAGCTCACTGATGATAAGTCTTCCCCACACCACCTCCCAACCTCCGTGTGTCTATGTACACATGAAGCAAACAAATCACTCATTAAAATGACAATGAGTCATTTATCTTGAGTAATTGAACAAGTCCTTTAGAAAAGAACGTCTGTGTTACCCTGATGAGCAATGAAATGTCAGGTGGCAATGTTGGCAGATCAGGGAATGGAAGCTCAGCCGACAAAAACACTTTAAATAAACAATATATTAGGCATTATTGGTGAATAACTAGTGTGTATCACAATACAGCTGCCTAAGTGGATTATTTTTTTAATTGTTCTGTTTTTGTTTGTTGTTATTTTTATAGTTTTCAGTAATACCATATTAGAACATGTACATTATAAACTCTAAATTATCTAATTTGTATATCTATCAAGAAGAGAGATCTGGACATTGAGTAAAGCTGAGTTCAAACTTCTATGATTTTGTTGACAGTCTATTACTGTTTTATGCCAATTGTATGTAATTTTTTATGAGATTGTCTTCCTCAGTTCTTCTGCTTTGTTTGCTTTTAGTCTTGTTTACTGATTCTCTATTGCCTTTGTGTCCAGTTTGATTTCCTTTTGTGTTTTTCCTCAATGTGTCTCTCCCTTTGCTTTTGTGGACTTGTGAAACATCATCATTGAAGGTGAAGGGGAGAACGAGAGAACAAGAACACAACCAAAATTGTTCTCACTCTGTCCATTTTATACAGGATGCATCTAGTGCAGAGGATTGAGACGGGAAATTATCCCAGAAAGCATTTGTCAGCAATAGGCAGAAGTTATGGCGGCAGCAAAAGATCGCGAGAGTAGCTGAAAACGTCAGAGTGCTACTGGTGTTGTGCAATGGAATGTAGTTTTAAGAGAATGTAGTTCTATGTTTAAATTTGTGGTTACAATATTAAGCCAGAGTCTATTTATGATTACATTCATGAAACAGTTGTAATACAAAAACATGAAAAAAAAAAATGTATAAACACGTAATTGAAAGGAGTGGTGGTACAAGTATTTTTGCTAGTGGACATGGCTGAAGTGCACCTTCTTGTCCTCCAAAGTATATTATCAAACTTGTTAAATATGAACAGCCAAGTCTCTCCCTCCTCTTCCTTCCTCCTCACTGGTCCTCACTTGCTTTTAGATTTTGGATTGCCACTGCTGTGGCAACCACTTCTTGTAAATGAAAGTATATTACTCCTGCATTTAAATCATACTATTCCTCATACTGCTATTTATTACTGAGATGACTTTGTGTATATATCACACAGTCATTAGCAGAATAAAATATATGTGCATTTATACTACATATACATATATATATGTATATATATACTTGCTCTATGTTATGAATGAAATGGTCCTGAAATGAGGCCAATGTTAAAATATAAAATAAATCCATGGTTAAAAGTCTTCAAAGTATTAGCAAGAATTAATTTTTTCAAATTGTTGTAAATAAAAGCTTTTTAAGTGGCTCAAACTATGAGAAAGGGGAAAGGAAAGTGACTTTATTTCATTTATTAGAAATTTATCTTTTCAAATTCATGCTTTTAATTTTATTAAAATTTATTTTAATTTGAAGTTACTTTTTTACACATATTAGTTTTTACTAATAATTTTATTTCCTGCTTAAGAAATATATTACATTTAACATTTTACATTTGCAAATATGGAAATATCCCACTGCGATGGACTGGCGACCTGTCCAGGGTGTACCCCTGCCTTTCGCCCACGGTGAGCTGGGATAGGCTCCAGCAGACCCCCGTGAACCTGCATAGGAAATAGCGGGTATAGATAATGGATGGATGGATGGAAATATCCCAACATAAAATGTTAACAGAAATGAAAATTAACAGAATTAAGAGAAATGTATCTCATTCCTTTTTCAACTGAATTTTTTATTAAAAAGAGTAAATAGATGAATTGAGAAACTGTTTCATGGAAAGTAAATATGAAAAAAAAAAAAAGGAGTGAAGATGCATTCGAAAAATCTAACCAACAAAAAGCTCTAGAAGGAATCATAACTCCTGCTCTGTGTTCATTGCATTCTGTTTTCTCTTTTCTTCTCTTACTGCTCGCTAGATCAATTACTGTGTTGCCTCTGTTTCCATTCCATTATCAAACATTCACATTTCCTTCTAGAGCTGATGTACTCACAGTCCTGGGAGCATCATTACTTACTGCTGACATTTAATTACAAAAGTAGTCAGGAAAGAAGGCACATAAAAAAAGCAAGACACATATACATTAATCCTCTCTGACTGACTCGACTCTGTTTCCTCTGCTCGTCTCTGATCAGCACTTCTTGCTTATTTCTTTATCAGCTTTAGAGCAGTGCCATCTGATGAGCATGCGCTAATGCATTCCTTCTAGATAAACATATGGTAAGCCTAAAAAACAGTGTAGATGACATTCAGAACAACACCCCTAGCCTGCTTACTGTGGTTAATAAGATGTTGAGTCACCGCTTTGTTGGGATGTTGAAAGTGCAGCTCAGATTCAATTTGAACCATCATATTTATTGCAGACATTGTACTGCTTCAAGAGACTTTTGTAGTAAAATCAGACAGGTATACTAAGGTGCAGATCTGTCTTTCATTGTGTTTCAGAGAATCTTTGAGAGAAACACGAAACAAAAAAGGTTTGTAGCGATGACTGCGAAACGTCCATGGACATTGGATGTGTAGTTTCCTCCTCAGTGTTGGTTTGTTTTTGCTTTGGCAACACTTGGCACTGACTAATCAGCCCTAACTCAACTCTACCAAAGAAAATCTGCCATGTGAGGCAGCAGCTCATTAGCGGTGAAGCTGCTGATGTGTTAAGTCAGTGTGTCATGCGTACAATGTGCATGATGATGCAGACATGACTGTAAATGTGGAAGTAGTTTGACATGCTTTTCAATGAAATACATGGTTTGCATTTTCCGTTATACTCATACAATGCGTTCATGATAATCTGTTTTACTCTTTTGATCTTTATCATCTTTATGACTCTTTCACATGGGCAATCTTCATTTACACCCACCTCTCATTTCACATCTCTCATTTGTATTGTAGAGAGGTGTTTAGAGGGGTCTATGTCTGTTCATGATTTGAGATAATGTAAATTCTTCTCTTGCAGTCGAAGTACTAAGCCATTAAAGGAGACATGTCCTTTTTTTGTTTTATAATTTGACTAAATTGCCTTGTGTGTTAAATATCTGTGACATACGCTAATAACAATGCCTTAGTGCCACAGGACAAAAGGAAGTCTTTTAGGTGTGTCTTTACATTTCTGTTTATAGCAGCTGGTCAGCCACTTCACTTCATTCATCCCCCTTTTCCACAACATGTGGATCTTTTGAAATTGGTGTCACAGCTTTGTTCTTCCTTCTTCCTTGAGCTAATTCTGAATGTTGTGAACTCTGGTGGAGATTCAAGACGGGGAGGCTGAGTAATTCTGCTCTGATTTGACTCTAGCTCACATTACCCTCACTCATCCACTCACCTATTTTTTTTTCTTTTTTTTACTTAGGTAACCACAAACAATGTGGCAGCTCTGCAATATTTTGAGTTTATTTTGCAGCCACAGGACCTGGCACCTTGCAGTTATTGAGATGACCGTGAACTCCCCTGAATATCAAAGCATCATGAGTCAAATGTGAGGCCATCTGTTCGATAGTTGAAATTTGGCTGAAATTGGGTCATTGCAACTGAATAATGATCCCAAGCACACCTGCAAGCCTACAAGAGAATGGCTGAAAAAAGAAAACAGTAAGATTTGCAATTGCCCAATAAAACTCCAGATGTCAGCTACTTCAAAGGCCTGTAATGGACCAGAGACATTTTATATTGTTGAAAAAAAAAACAAAAAAAGTAAGGTGGTTTTTCAAACATTACATCTACAGTTTACTCATAAAACTCCCTCGTTAGGCAGAAAAATCTTCTTTACCCTGCACGGTTCAGTTCACTCATCATTCAGTCTAAGATGGGTCAAAGCTTCTTACCTCTCATAACTAATTTAAAGAGTTCATTATTTTAATTTTCAAACTATATTTCAGTATAATACCAAGTCTTCACCTTCAATATACAAAAAGAACATGAGAGAATGGTATAGTTTGTTATTCCCTGAATCAAACCATCTGTCATGTTTTACACATCAAACCTCATTAACTTCATGTTTTGTTTTGGTTTTCATGTTGTTGTTTTTGCTTTTGCTATAAACTCTCAGGTCTTCATCCTTTAGGAAACCTGTTTGACTCCTCAGTTTCACAAAGCAGATGTTGTGTTTTACAGTGTTGAGAACAGTGTTTATGTCAAGTGATACCTTTGTTTTTATCACACTGTAAATGGTTGAAATGTGAGTGAACCTATTGTGGGTGAACTGGCCAGAAGTAGTCATTGACTGTAAATACTGAACATGGCATCTGATCACATGACCCATAGAGCTGTACAGAGAACACTTGAAACCCATTTTTTTCTTGAACTGCATGGCGAAATATTGCTGAGACACCAACTGGAATACACCCACCAGTTAGCCATTTTTTTTTTTGCTTCGTTGGCTTAGCTTCTGCCACCCCAGAAAGATAATTCATGTTACTTTATTTCTTTTAATTTTGCTCACATATCCTCATTTCAAGCGTGACCAGAACAAAACAAGCACTGCTTGGCCCAGACTCAGCAAGACATGAGGTCCCATGGCGGGGCTTCATGCCTGAGCCTGGACAGCTGCCCAGAAACCAAGGCCTGCCATGGAGCTTACTGTGGAGGGACCTGCCTGGATGACTGCAGGTCTCAGCACAATTCCACTTGGAAGAGTCCTGAAATGATTTTTCCTGGAGCAGCTGGGCTCTTTTAGCTAAGTCATGTGCTGATCCGATGTGCAGGGCTGTTGGCTATGAGCTCATTCAGGCAAGACAGCCAAAAGCTCCTGGAATTTCCATCCAAACAGAAATTTTCTGGGACATACCGGAGTGCAGTAAACCATCCTGGCGAAGGGACCTCCAGTCTCAAATCTCAAATGCCGTTTTGGTATCAACATGACTGCAGCGATTAGCATGGCTAAGCTAAACTAAGCTTTATCCTCAGATCCTTCCAGATCTGGTGGAGCCAATGGCAAACTGTCCATCAAACATGTCAAATGACTGCAGCCACCTGATTGGTCAGGTTTATTGCTATTAAAAACATTCCCCTCCTGACAGTTGACATGGATGTCAAATCTAACTATAGTGACCAAAAATGGTTTTTGAACCAAGCTGTGAATATGTTTAACACTGCTGCAAAGTTGGCCATTTTAACAAGTGAGTCAACTGGGATTTGCCTTCCACTTGGAGGTAGCATTGCCAAGTTGACTGAATATCCATGTCTTCTCACTCCTTTTTTCTTCTTCATTCCAACATTTTAAATGGAGGTTGTTGACTTCTGAATGGTTTCCCCTTAAAGCCAAATAAGATCATTTGATCTCCTAAACCCATTGCACTTTTATTGACACATGTGGTGTACCTGCTGCAGAAGATTAACATGATCTCAACTACCTTGTCATCAAAAATCTTACAAGTGCTCAAGCACTCTTTTCCTGCATGGTTGCTTATGCTTGATAAAGGTGCATTTTCCAAGAGTTTAAGGAGTTTTATGTCTTTAAGTCAATTAATGATCCAAGTTTTTTTGTGTAAAGTACGGACATTTGGACAGTGGGAGATATTTGTGATGCACAGAAGGATAAGATCATTGTTGTTTTGTTTGTTTTTTGGCAAACTGTGACTTAAAAAAAATAATCTAATGCAATAAATACATAAATAAATAAATAATCTGAACATAGCATGGCTGCTTTGACTGCATTAAACTATACAACTATCTACACAGATCCCCAATATAAATTACTGATGCAAATGTGACATTTCCTCGTTCAGGCTTCTCCAAAATGATCATGATATGATCGATTTTCTGATGAAACTGAACCTGTTTCAGCTTCATGAAGGAAACAGAAAGTAACTCAGGGTATGATGAAGTAAAACTGCTCCTGACCAGGTTTAGTTAAGAGAGTCAGTTACCATGGTGCCAGACTCCATGTATAAGTTACCTCGCTTTCTGAAACAGGCTCAGCTGAACCCTCTGGTTCAGGGTTAAGTTACCTCCCCTTTTGTAAAATGGAAAAATCAGAGTTTCCCTAAGTTCAGGTTCAACATACTCAGAGTTTCTATGTTAACTGTTTTGTGAAACAAACCCCTGGTTGTCTATTGTATTTAAGAAGTCATGCTAGCTTTGCAGTTCAGCGTCTTTTGGCAGGACAATGAACCTCATTGGCCCGATTGCCTCAGCCCCCCAAATGCTGATCACAGTCCCAGACAAATGGGGAAGGTTGTGTCAGGAGGGGCATCCTATGTAAAACCTATGCAAAATCAATGTGTGGAACACAGTGATCCACTGTGATGACCCCTGCAAAGGAAAACAAAAAACAAAAATCAAACAAAAAATAAATAAATAAATGAAAGAAGTTGTTATACTCAGAATTGCACTATTAACATTGATTGGAATTATCCCAGTCATAACCTTTAATGTACCTTAAGCTAGCTTTACTTTAGCAGTAAGATTTAGCACGTACATACAATGAAAGAAAGACAATATGACTTCAAAAACAGACTGAAGAAGACACCCATGAAAATGCAGTTAAAGATTGAACTGCACTCACTGAAATGGTTCCAAAGGAGTGAAGGACAATAAAATCACATGTATTAGAGGAAAGTTAAATAGTGACTTGCCCAGGGTGTGCCTCACCTCTTGCTTGACGACAGCTCTGAAAGGCTCCTGCCCCTCAGCGACCCTGAACAGGATGAAGCGAGTACAAAAAGCGCGTGGATGGATAGCGGCAAAAAGGGGTGAAGTCAGATAGCTCTATAAATATTCAGGTCCAGCACCATAGGTGACAGTCTGAGAGAGCGTTGAGCAGAAGTAAAGGTCCCACACTAAAATTACATGTCACCATCCCTCACAGCTGTAATGCATGCTGCTGTGGCAGGAATGTCTGTACAGGGCTTTAAGCCCTTGGTGTTGGCAGCTATAAAGTAATCTGAGTGTGAATCGGCTATGTACACAAAGCAAAATAAGCGACTCAATGATGGCTCTTAATCAAAAACATCTGAGCTGACCATGAAAACTGATTTTCATGAAGGAAGAATATGAAAGAAAAGTATGGAGTATTTGAAAACACAAATACGGGCCCGTTTTCAGCTTTTAGCTTAAGAAAAATGATACAAATAATTATTTTTTCAAACTAAGAATGACTGGCCTTGGCTCAGTTTATGTGAGGAACATGAATCAGAAAACATTTTCAATGACTCCCTCCCCCTTCACATTTATATTACACAGAGGGTCTTTGGATCCACTGAACCTGGGGCTAGTGAAAGTCATGGGTCCTGTGGGCCTGTGTGTGTGTGAGTACGTATGCGTGTGTGTGTTAGAGAGAGAGAGAGAGTAGTAAAATAGAGAGTAAAGTCAGTGAATGGGCCCTTAGGTGCCATTGATATAACACAAAGGGGTAAAAAAACGTAAAACATTTTATCAGATGTCCATATTGTTTAGACGGCAACAGCGTTTTTGGGGAGTTGAAAACATAAAAAAAGAAACCAGATTGGATAAAATAAAACGTAAAAAAGTGAAACCACCTTCCAGAGTGGAAACCTTAAAAACGCTCCACTCTCACGACAATGCAAACCTGTGTTTTCTTGTCACATATACATTTCAGCTGGGTACTGTTGGAGAAATTCAGTCCATACCAGTATATTACTGGCAGGACTCCCAGTCCACATTTTCTTGCATGTTTGTGACTTTGTAATCTAATGTTACGTTTAGCAACAGCTCTACCTCCTTGTCTGTCCAGACAAATTGTAAGTTTTCACATATTGTTTCGCTGTCTCATTTCTCTTTGTTATTGAACAGGAAGAAGAGAAGCTGAAAGGTTCTAGGCAGCCGCTTGATCTTGGTGGTGTTTGCAACTAGCCATCTGGCATACACACTTCATTGATAAATAGATTTTTCCCCAAAATTGCCTGTCTAGATGTGGAGTTAAAAGTGAGAATATAACGCCAATTTTGCATATTTAGTTCAGATCGTTTCCCTCTAAAGTCGGTCTTAGGATGAGCACCCACTGTTCCCACAGAAGGATGCAACATTGTTCTGAAATTAGAGCACCCCTTCACTGTCTACACCAACATTCCCAGACATTTCGCCCTCTGTCTTGCGGGAACCGGTATCGGGGATCTGACATAAACACATCTGATCAAGATGGCAAATAGATTCTCTGTTCAGATTTCCTTACAGTTGATATTGGGGGAGACAGAGAGTCCTGATAGTGATGCAGAGGATGATGTTTCAGAATGTGAGGATCACATTCCTGAAAATTAAGAATCTGACACAAAAGGAGGATGAGTATCAGCGTGATCCAAAGCATAAGCTTCCAAACGCAGCAGCAAAGAGAAGCGCTGTGAAGTGTGTCGACCCAAAATGGACAGAAAAAAAACACAATATACGTATACAATATACATGCACCCAATGCAAGATGTGCCACAAGACACAAAGTGAAACTCTGCCCCTCATGAATGGCTGTGTTCAAACTATATGTTTGAACACAGCCATGTGTTCAGATGTGTTCAGATGTTATGTGTAAAATGACCTGCGTAGGTTAAATTTCTAACTGAATTCAAATAAATAATCCATTTTTCTTTTGGAAAAACTTGTTGAATATGTACATTTGTTGTTGTTTTTCAGTTATGCCTGTGTTCTGATGCATTGTCTTATTTTTTTACATTTTAATTTAAAAAAACAACCAAAATGAATGGCATTTATATTCATAAATGTGATTTAACAAAGGAACAAATTTAACATATGTGTAGGTTATATTACTTGCAATTGGGATGAAGTAAACATCTGTTGAATTATTCAACAAAAAAAGTTTTGATTGTTAAATTAAAAGCTCCAAAATGCAATGGGTCCACCAGACCTGGCAGGACAAAAAACAAAAAAATGAAGACCCTATGAGGGTTAAATCGGTCAGGCTAATCGAGTTAAGCCAGGCTTTCCCTTAATCCAGCTTCGTGGAATAACCCTCTGGTAGAATGTTTAGGATTTTGTTTTTATTGTCTCTCTCCCTAAAAAAAAAAAAAAAAGCTATGAGGCCATTTCTATGAATATAATCTTTGAGAGCGAAGACTAAAGATTCCCTGAATGAAAGTAAAAGTCACTTCCAGCATCTGATTATCAAGTGATTTAATGTTCTAATTGCAAGGACAAAAAAATAAGTCTTTCATTTTAGGTCCAGGATACACACCGATGCAATTCATAGACTGTATAAAACAACTCTTTGTGACATAATCTTTCCATCATCTTTTCAGGGCTGAAACAAGGATTGCTGGAGCTCTGGGTGAACACATGTCTGAGACCATGACTGAGGGTAGCTGCCCAGCGAGGCGACTGTACTGGAGCAGTTGGACTGCAGCAGGTCGGCATGCTTTACCAGTAAAGCAAGACAGCTGCGAGCCACTTTGGTTAAGGCACCTTCACTCCAGCATCCTTCTAGGCCAAGTTAGAGCCAAAATTAAGAAGAAGATTACTCTGTGATTGGTCTCATCACAGAAAACAAAGAAAAGAGCTGCTGTCCCTCCACCCACCACTGCAGTTTTAAGCAAGAAAATGTTGTTTTGTTTTTTTTTTCATTTTAAAGTTATACACCACAGTCTCAGCCACTAAGGTGCCAGAGAAACACTTAACATGTTAAGGAAAAAACCTCTGCACACTAGATCCATGCAAAAAGTGTTTCCTTCCCTTCCAAGCTTTCAGTCAAACAACCATCATCAGGGAATTGCAAGTCACATACGAAACATTTATTCTTATAACATGAGTTTCAATCAGCAGGATCAGCCAAGGAGAGATTACTCATGAATAGTTGGGAGTTGTAGTTTAGCAGACATATTTGTAGTAAATTAACTACACATCATTTCGTTTGGCATAAAATAGATAAACGGTGTGGTTGTTTGTTTGTCTGTATGTTTTTTTAAATGACTATATTATAGTACCAGACTTAAACAGTGTTGGATCGCCAAGTGAATGCTTGGTATCTGCAATGGCTTTTCCAGCCATGCATCAAGAGTTTACCAACG
>JBAMYA010046367.1:0-11064 GCA_037176975.1 Arrhamphus sclerolepis | reverse complement strand
TTTTAAATTATTAATTAAATTTAAAAAGGAACTGAAATCTGGCCAACTATTTGGATGATTGAGAGATAATGAGTAAGTCTGAAAGAATGTGACAATATTCTCTTATTTATTCCTTTCCAGGAATCCTCGTAGGAGGGAGATTATCTGCTGGTGCCATTGCTGGAATAGTAATTGCTTGTTTAGTCATTGTTGCTGCAGCTGTTGGTGGAGGATACTACTTCTACATTAAAAAGTAAGTGGAAAATGCATTGAGTCATAAGCTGGCATTCTTGTTTCTTTTTGTCTAAATGATAAACAGTCACATTCAAACTTTACTTCTTCAGATTTCATTCAGCCTTCATTGCTGAAATTCGACAAAAATATACAATAGTTTAATATTCATCAAGATGATTTTCTAATGTTCTGGTTTGATCATGACTTTAGCTTGACAGCAGCTTTCTGATTTAAAATATTCAAGTTGAGTAAATTGTGTAGATTTTTATTCAAATTAAAAATACTATACTATTCCATACTCTCGTAATTACTTAATTTGTTGAGAAAACTATCAATGTATAAAGAGCAGTTTTTTTCTTATTATTTTGAGGCGATATTTTGTGAAATGTTTGTTATGATTTTTTATTTCTTGAAACAGAAAATCTGGGAAACAATCTTCTAATATGAACGCTTCCAGGGCAGCAGGTAAGAGTGTGTTCATGTGTTGTCTGTGCGTTGATTCATTCAAGAGTATTGTTTGCATCTTTGATTTAATTCTGGAAATTTCCATCGTAAAGGTGGTGCCAGACAGAATAATGCAGCATCTGGAAATGAGGTAAAATTGATAAGTTCTGTTCTATTCACATATTGTAAGATAAATTATTAGTGCTGACGCATATACTTGATGACATTCAATATCTTACAATGCTGCAAATGTTGTGAAAATTGAGTCATATTTAGTCTTTTTAAGATTTTGTCTTTAAATTTTGTCTGTAAATGCTTTACACTCTTACACTCTTATGGTCATCTCATCTCATCTTCTCCCGCTTATCTGGGTCGGGTCGCAGGGGTGGTAGCCTAAGCAGGGAAGCCCAGACCTCCCTATCCCCAGCCACTTCTTCCAGCTCAACCGGGGGATCCCAAGCATTCCCACGCCAGATGAGAGACATAGTCCCTCCAGCATCCTAGGTCTTCCCCAGGGTCTCCTTCCAGTGGGACTTGCCCGGAACACCTCCTGGAGGCGTCCAGGAGGCATCCTAACCAGATGCTCAAGCCACCTCATCTGGCTCCTGTCAATGTGGAGGAGCAGTGGTTCTACTCTAAACCCCTCCCGGATGACCAAGCTTCTCACCCGGGCTCTCTAAGGAGAGCACGGCCACGCTGTTGAGGAAACTCATTTTGGGCGCTTGTACTCGTGATCTCATTCTTTCGGTCACCACCCACAACTGGTGACCATAGTTGAGGATAGGAACGTAGATTGACTGGTAAATTGAGAGCTTTGCCTTCTGACTCAGCTCCTTCTTCACCACGACGGATCAGCACAGCATCCGCATCACTGCAGAACCTGCCCCGAGCTTTCTGTCAATCTTCCATCCTTCCCTCACAAGACCCCGAGATACTTGAACTCCTCCACTTGGGGCAGGACCTCATCCCCAACCCGGAGAGGAAACACCACCCTTTTCTGGCTCAGGACCATGGTCTCGGATTTGGAGGTGCTGATTCTCATCCCCACCGCTTCACACTCGGCTGCGAATCGTTCCAGTGAGAACATCCCAGCTTGATGAAGCCAACAGAACCACATCATCTGCAAAAAGGAGAGACCCGTTTCTGAGGTCACCAAGTCTGATCCCCCCAACACTTCGGCTGCACCTAGAAATTCTGCCCATAAAAGTAATGAACAGAATCAGTGACAAAGGGCAGCCTTGGCAGCCCAACAACAAAACACCTCTCGGAAAGCCCACCCCTGAGTCCCCAGACTCATCGGAAGACGTGTTGCCGGATTTGAGGAGGTCTTCGAAGTATTCCCTCCACCGATCCACAACATCCTGAGTCAAGTTCAGCAGTTCCCCACCCCCGCAGTACACAATGTTGATGGGACACTGCTTCCCCCTCCTGAGACGCCAGATGGTTGATCAAAATTTCTTCAAAGCCGTTCAGAAGTCATTCTCCATGGCCTCTCCGAACCTCCTGCTCTGGTTTTTGCCTCAGCAATCACTGAAGCCGCACTCCGCTTGGCCTGCCGATACCTGTTGGCTGCCTCTGGAGTCCTACAGGCCAAAAAAGTCCAATATGACTCCATCTTCAGCTTCATGGCATCCCTCACTGCTGGTGTCCATCAGCAAGTTCTGGGATTTCCACCACGACAGGCACCGACAACCTTACAGCCACAGCTCCAGTCAGCTGTCTTGACAATAGAGGCACGGAACAGAGCCCATTCAGACTCGATGTCCCCGGCCTCCCTCGGGACATGGTTGAAGCTCTGCCGAAGGTGGAAGTTAAAGCTCCTTCTGACAGGGGCTTCTGCCAGACGTTCCCAGCAGACCCTCACAGAACGTTTGGGCCTCCTAGGTCTGTCCGGCATCCTCCCCCACCATATGAGCCAACTCACCACCAGGTGGTGATCAGTTGACAGCTCTGCCCTTCTCTACACCCGAGTGTCCAAGACATTCAGTCGCAAATCCGACGACACGACTACAAAGTCAATCATCAAACTGCAACCTAGAGTGTCCTGGTGCCAAGTGCACATATGGACGTTTATGCTTGAACATGTTGTTTGTGATGGACAATCCGTGGTGAACATAAAAGTCCAACAACAAAACACCGCTCGGGTTCAGATCGGGGGGGGGGCGTTCCTCCCAGTCACGCCCCTCCAGATCCCACTGTCGTTACCCATGTAAGCATTAAAGTCCCCCAGCAGAACGAAGGAGTCCCTGGAAGCAATGCTCTCCAACATTCCATTCAATTACTCCAAAAAGAGTCAGGATGCCATCATTTCCCCATGGGCAAAGGCTCGGCCACCAGGCGCTTGCCTCCGAGCTCCACTTCCAGGCCTGGCTCCCAAGGGGGATCCCAGTGACCCGTTTCTGGGCAAAGGAAACTGGAGTCCAACGTTATTACTCATCATAGGGGTTTTTGAGCCGCACTTTGTCTGGACCTGTTTGCCATGGGTGACCCTACTAGGGGCATAAAGCCCCTGACAACATAGCTCCTAGGATCATTGGGACACGTAAACCCCTCTACCAGGGTGAGGTGGCAGCTTGGGAGGGGCTCTTGTGGTCATTTCCATGGAGAAGTAAAAGATAAAGTAAAAAAGATTTCATGAAGAGGGCCAAATATTTAGTTTCTTTCTAAATACATATACATTTTTGTCAATACATGTAAAGATGCCTGAAGTTTCATTTAAGTTATGGGTTTTCTGTGGAGAGTAATGCTTTTCTTTTGGTTTAGTTGTTGCTAATATGAAGTAAATGTGTAGCTAAGTTGGATTATAAGAGCTGAAAAGGTCTCCTTCCCTCTGCCACTGCACTACACATGCTTTTTTTGAGCAACACTATACGTGTGATATTTTATCTTCTGTTGGTTAGATTGTCAAAGAAATATGAACAAAAATAAATAAATATTTTCTTTGCTCTCCAGGATTTGAACTATGCAGACGTCAGGTTTACTAGGAAACCAAACAGTGGGGCGGTCCAGCTGGAGGAAGGGAACACAGAATACGCTGATGTCAGAGTTACCAGAAGTCAGCCTGCGGCATCCTCCCCCCCCACCTACGAATCCCACATGCAGAGAGCCAACAAACCTGCTCCTCAGCCTGATGCACCAAATTATGCTGAGGTCCAGAAAAACCAAAGACGTTTGATTTGACGAATGCAGGTCAGACTATAAGACTAGAAGCAGCTGATGTGTTTCGTGAAACTTGCACTTCCCTCTCAGTTTCTCTATGGCGTACGAATTTAGACTCGAGTTTGCTTAGTCAAAGCAGTTTACAGGTTAATAATCAACCATTATTGACAGTTATTGCCATGACTGAGGTCACGCAGCACAATATTTCTCTATTAATGTTTAATGTAGTGAAGTCACATTCTCTTTAGGATTCTGTTGTTTGCTTGAACATAATGTTTCCCATTATTCTGATACATATTTCACTCCACCCATGTACTCTTTGATTCAGTATGGAAATCACAAATGAGATAAGGTCTTATATTTATTTAAATTTTATGAAAAATGTTTACTTGTGAAAAAAGCCTTATATAAGACAATACATCATGAGAACAAGGATAGTTCTGGGCTCGGTACAGTCCTGTTAAACTGTCATTATACCAGTGAACTATGATGATCTTGTGGTGGTTGAAAGAATCAATTTTATTTGTGAATCATGATAAGTGATTTCAGCATGTGAAATCATGATGTAATGGGATATTTTCTATAGTTCTGCTTTACGCAACTTTAAGCTGCTACCACTGATTAAAGTATCATTCAACAGGAAATGTGTTGAAAGTCCAGCGATGATTTAGTTGTCATCTACAGGACAAGAACTGCTTTAAGTCTGAAGTCTGTCCAGAAGAAGATGCAGAAGCTGTGCTTAAAGTTTACTGTAAATGTTAGCTAGTCATCCTGTGGCTTTCTCCTCTTACCCAATAACATCAGCAAGACTCCAGTCTATGTGACTTTGATCATGTAGAGGAGGAAATTAAATGCTTTTGTAAGATCAAAACATGTTCCTCTGCTGTCAAAAGTTAAAAAAAAAAAAAGCTATATTATGTTGCCACTCGTACATTTTGTGTTTACTTTTTTAAGCAGGTATAGATCATAATACAAATGAATTAATATAAGACAAAGCTATTATATATTCATGTATAAATGTGATAGGGTATGAGACGTGCATCATTTTTCTTAGTTGTGGTATTTTCAGAGAAGTTCAGTAGGCTCTGTTTTATCTCTGCATCAACAACAGTTGCAAAAGTAGGATGTTGCAAAAGTGTAACTTCACATTTTCACCTGAATGAAGTTAAAGCAGTTGACAGCCAGCAGAACACAGAAATTTTCACTAAAATAATTATATATTATTATTTGTGTATTATTATATGTTCTATTTACTGAAATGCAATTTCAGTGAGTTCAATGAGGGATCTGAATAATTCTGTCAGATGATCAATTCGAAGTATATCATATCAGGAAGACATTTCATTTTGAGGAAAATGTGCCAGAGAGATATTTAGAAGGCCAAATATTAATACACAACAAGAGGAACTCCAAAGCACTCTCAAATGACAAGTAAAAAGCCTTTAGCTTTAACAAACCAGTAAAATAAAGGCTTTTTATTTGTCATTTGAGAGTTCCTCTTTTTGTGCATCTATAGTTTCCCATCCACAGATCACCTCAAACAAACACTTTTTGAATCCAGAAAGCACTCCAAAACTGATATTTTTTTAAATTGGCCAAATATCAATTTTAAGTTGATTAAGTGGATAAGTTGATAAATTGAGCCAAATACTTTGAAACCTTAGTAACGTTGCTTTGTGCTGCATTAGCTGCAGATGTTAAGAAATGCATGCTAAAGTAGATGAACAAAAAGAGAGAAAAAGGTGCATTACTTAAGAATTACTTAAGAATACGATGAGGACATAACATCTGAAAAAAAAATCAGGAATATGAGAGGAATGCTTCACTTAAGTCAGAGAAGCTTCAGGGTAACCTCAACAGATCAGTGTCCTCACACTTTGCTGTTCACCAGCAGCACAGTAAATCTGCTTTACATAATTTTTCTGCAAGAATCCTGCTTCATTCTAGCAAGTTGCTCCAACTGATTCTGACTGTGTGCAACAGCAATAGTTATATATCGTTTACTCTGTATGACAAAGTCAACTTTTAATTCTTCTCAAATGAGACAGCGGGATAATGGTGGCATCCTGACTCAGGTCTGGGCTGTTTGTGTCAATTTTCTCTCCAGCTGTAAGTTACTCATTGCTGAAGATCAAACTTTGCATGAGTCACAAAGCGCTGAAAGTTTACCTGAAACGTGTGCTTTGTCATAACCTGTTCACCAAAAATCTCATTTTATGTTCTTAGTTCAGCCATTCAACACCTGTACATTCAAATGTGTGTCTAAATTGCTTTTTTCAAAACTGTTATGAATGTAATTCTCAGGATGCAGTTATTGTACTTTTAATGATGTTGTTGTTGATTGTAATGCATAAAGAATTTATTTGAATTACTGACTGAATCACTTCTGTGGTCTTTTTTCTCTCTTACAGTTTGACCAGTTTAATTTTACTTGCGATGCGCCAAAGGCTGAAAGGTTCTGTGGGTGGTGATCAGATTTACTGTAGCGATAACTTCCAGGAATAAAATAGCAAACACGCCTTTTACTTTCCTTATTGAAAATGTTTGTTTCCCCATTAGTTTATGAAGTCTGCTAAAGGTTGCGTTTATGACGGCTCACATACACAAAATTAGAAGAGAACATGGCCAGGAAGCAAATGAATGAGGAAGGAGGTATGAGTAATCGTGCCTCGTTAAACGTCTTACCAAAAATGACGCAAAATTTACATTGCTGCTATAAAGGTCAAAGTTCACTGTGAATACTCTGCAATAATCTACTGTCATGGCTACAGTCCAGCTCACAGAAAAAAAACAGAACTCTAAAATAACATTAGTCATCATAAATCATCCAAAGCTTCTTCACTTTTAATCTTGAAACATTTTATACACTCATCACTTGTAGTGTAGTAATAACGTATCATGACTGCAGTAAATGATATATGTGAATAAAAGGGTCTGGCTTCCCGTTCTTGGTCAAAGTCTTATCTTTATTAATAAAGGACTAAACTCCAACTATGACAGTGATAATGAGAAAACAGAATAGTTGAGTTTGACAACAACAGAACTGTAGATCTCTGGGATTCTGTTCTGTCACTGCATCAACACCAGTTTCCTGACTGCTGATAAGCTGCAGTGTAATTATTTACTTTTCTTTCCTGGAGGTGGGGCTGCTACAGGTTAATGTTAAACTAGAGGAAACGGCGTCATCTGGTGGCTTATGCGTGGCTGAGAGAATGCATCAAAATGCACAAAGTTAAACCTACTGCTTGTCTTGTAATTGATCCAAACTAATCAAAATGTTTATAATTATAAGAAGAAAAACCTTCAACATCACATCAGTGTAAAATACCCTGCCGTTGGTTAGGAAACATGACGCATCTTGCATAACCCTGATTTCATCATCAGGTAAATTCTGGTGATGTGAAATCAGGATGTCACAGAGATGAGGAATGTTTTAGTAAAATATTTGGATGATAACGCTCTCTAAGCACGCAGGTGGTGATGAGGAGCCTTACAATGATGTCTAACTGGAAAAACCTTTACTGTGCTCTGATCGTGGCACTAATGGGTGAGAAAACTTTATTCACTTTTTTTTTCTGATTTAAAACCTTACATTTAAACAGTTACAAGAGTGGTTTTGGTGTGAAGGAAGATATGAGGGCTGATATGTTTGAGACGGCACAAACGAAGAAGCTGCCTGTCAGCGTACAATAACTGTGGACTTTCTCTCAAATCATACGAAAATTAGTTTATTTACAGATGAATAAGGAGAACGGTTATTTACCTTTCATTACCTGCTACCGTACTGACTCTTTCTCGCTTTCAGGAGCACCAGGACTGGGTACTTTTGTGCAAATCTCCTGGACAGGCAGGGTTCTGGCCGGTCACCGGTCAACCTTCACTTGTTCTTCTTCTTGTTTTCCAAACTGCACCTACACCTGGAATTTGAAGGGTAGAACAATCAATGGAAACACGTTGACCTGGACTCCAGATGGTCTGGATGATACAGTAGAACTGCAGTGTTCTGTCCACAATCCAGGAACAGGAACGTCCAGCAGTACGACCACCATTTTAGAAATTAAGAGTAAGTTGTGCCCTGTTGGACAACAGCTAAGTATCTTTGCTTGAACGCTACACTTACCTGGGTGTATTCAAATCATTTTTATTGTGACATCATTCAGCATATTATGTATAGAACTCAGTATTTTTTTCATCTTACTGAAATAAACACCTGAACATATCATCTACATATCTAATGCGTGATTATTTGATGGATTCACCGTGACAGGTTAATAAAACACCATTTCTTTTGGTTGCCCCGTCTTACAGATGAAATGTTTGTGCAAGTCAGTCCATCAAACACAGTTCCATCTCTCAACCAGTCCCTCAATTTATTTTGCCACGGCGCTGCTTCCAGTGACCCCAAAGGCCCATCAGACGTCATCTGGTATAAAAATGGACAGAAAGTGGCCCTACAAAATATGCAGCTGCAACAAAATAATCTAACTCTTCACTTCGACTCACTGCTGCCTGGGGATGCTGGTTTCTATCAGTGTGAAACTTACCTGCCTACATTTCAGACAAAAGTTTTCAGCTTAGGCTACTTGCTCAGCTGTAAGTATTCAAAAGGAGAGGACAGTTAAATGATTAGTGAGTCATTTTTTTTGTTGCTCATCGTTGCAAACATTTGACTCTTTTGCAGTTGATCCATGGAACGTCAGCATCAGTGGTCCTGACACTGTGTTTCCGGGCAGATTGAACCAGTTCACCTGCCTGACCAGCTGTATTCTAAATACTGAATGTACTGTCAGATGGGAATTCAGGGCAGGTTTTCCCACAGGAACCTTCTTTTCAGTCCACGTAAATCAGCTCAAGTGGACTCCTTCTAGTCCCGGGAATTCCAGAAACTTCACCTGCATTGCTGAAAACAGGGCTGCTGGACGCTCAGCTGAGGCCACAAAGACGGTAAAAGTTGGAGGTACGAAGAACTCTGTAGCACTGCCATTAGGTTAATTTTCAACAACAGGGTCAATATAGTTTAGTGACTTTAATCTTCACCTTTCAACAGGTATTTCAATCTCTGGATCAGTGGCAGTGCGGTCCAGTGGACTTTACTCGCCTATGTTCAGCGTTGGACTTTTGCCCCTTTTATATTCATGGGTTTTATAGATGCTATGGTTTTAGGCTTCAGATCTTGGCTTTCTTGAGTTTTTCTTTTAATCCCTGTAATCTTCATTGAATTTTTAGAAGAAACCCTTGAATATTTTTATGTCTACCCTTATGTCTAACAATTTTGCTCCCAAAGTAGCACAGTGGCATTACAAATGCAAGGACATGCACAACTCTGGAGTACACTGTACTCTCTATAAATAACTTAATAAATAAATAAATAAATGTGTTTATTAAATTTGCTCATAGTTACAATATCAAACTTACAGAAGTCTTGTTGGTCATTCCTGAAAAGTCCAGTCTAATCTCCCATTTCCAGTGAGGTTGTGGCTCTCAGATGTTCTAGAAAAGATAACGTACTAATCAAGAGAGAAATTGCATTTGTTTTTCAGAATACGGAAACCTTTTATTATGTTCACTGGGAATCTACTATTATTATTTGAATTTCCAGCTGCTCAGTTACACTCATGCAGCTATTACTTTTGTGTATATTGATTTATGTAGTTTACAGTATATTGTTGCTGTTTGTTTTGTTTTTTAAAAAGAGTTTTTTTGAAAACTATCATGATTATTATTCAATTTATTTATTTTCTTTCTCTTTTTCTGTTTTGTGGTCGATTGCGTTGCCTTTATTCAGTTTTGTGACGTGTTTTGTCAAAAAAAGTCAACATAAAATATTTTAAAATTGTATTTATATTTCTTGTAAATAATCAATATGTGTAGTAACTGCGTAATAATGAATATGTGTCATGACTATGAGAAAAGTCCCATCATTTCTCTCATGTCATTCTGTTTTCTTGTCAAAAGGAGGCACTGTGATCTCAGTATTAGTGAGTAAACAACTCCATGTATTGTCCTGTATGTTTACTTGAGTTCAGTTACGATTTGTTTTGTTCAGAAATTGCAGTAGTAATTAGTTTGAAAAAGTCTGTAACAGCTGGCCTGTCCTTGTACATCCTAATAAATAAAATAAATAGATTTTTGTATTCTATTCTAGTTTTGTATTCTATGTGGGAGATTTGCGGTGTCTTTAGCAGTCAAGTCTGCAGACATTTACAGCTGACTTGTATTCAAACCAACCTGTGCCGGATGTTCGCCACCTCTTCCAGATGACCGCTGTGATGGGTTCCTGTGTCCCCTGACCCTAAGAGAAAGAGGCGGTGCAGAAAATGAAAAGAAAACCAATGGATAGATGTATTTCCAACATAATATTACAGAGGGATTTCAGAGAAACACAACCTAATATTTAGTGCATGTATACAGTGTGTCCACACACTAAAGTTCGGTGACTGGAAATTTGAATAAATAAAAACACAGCATTGTGGACAGCGGTCAGCACTTTAGTTCCTGAGCAGAGTTTGCATACTCTCCCAGTAGCTTCTTGCGTTTTATGCAGGTGTTCTGGCTTCCTCTCACAGCCCAGAAACATGAATATTCATTTAATTTGTGACGAAGTGGAAGAGCAGAGTCGCCTGTCTCTCTGTTTCTGACTGTTGTCAGACTGAGAACATGTCCAGAGATCTCCCAGCCTCTCATCCAGATCTCGCTAATAAATTATGTGTGGATGACTGAATATGATACTGAATGATGAAGTGGTTATTAAAAAAATAAACAAAACAAACAAAAGACAAGCCATTTGTTCTCCAAATGGCTTGCACAACCACAGTTAAATTAAAATAACAAGCTCTTTTTGTTAAAGAAACATAATCTTCTCTGTTGCTATTTCTAAGAATTAAGTAGGCTGAGTAAACAGAACAAACCCTATCCAAAGATGCAACACAAAGCTGCAGCTGGGGTTATTGTTTTCAGTTTGAATGTAAACCCACTGAAAATATGTGCGAGTATTTAGAGAAGTTCTTTGTGCCTCCAACTTATCGATGCAGAGATACGAAAATGCCACAGGCCTGCGTCAAGAGTTCACACTGAAGAGTAGGAGTGGAGAAGGAAGGAAAGAGGTCTCGTGATGGCCAGGATAGTGGTGTGTGAGAGAAAAAGAAACCATATCATTAAATTACAGCTACAAAAAGAAAGAAAGAAAGAAAGAAAGAAAGAAAGAAAGAAAGAAAGAAAGAAAGAAAGAAAGAAAGAAAGAAAAAAAAA
>JBAMYA010046366.1:0-11065 GCA_037176975.1 Arrhamphus sclerolepis | reverse complement strand
TATATCTACAGCTACTTTATTAACCCCTGAAGGGAAATTCCCTGTTCATCACCAGTTGATAATGACTTACCTCATCGGTGCATCAGTCTGTAGAAGTTTAAAGATTTATGATGTGTGTTGCATGTACACTCACAAGTTAACAGTGAATGTTGACTTGTCCTGTTTTGTGATACACTGGAATTTATAAACAGTGCTTTGATTAACACATCCATAAACATTTTTTTTGTTGCATAGTTCTTAAAAAAATGGCATTTATGTGAGGTGTTTATTACTTCTTATGACTGCCAACAGCTGGGAATCTTTTCCAGGGCATCAAAATGTGTCTTATTGACAAAGTAGATGACGTCTCAGTGATGCACGCAAGTTTCCCTTTGGCACTGTAATTGTGAGGCACCAGATTTGCATGTGACTCCCATGTTGAACCACCCTCTTAGATGCTAGATGCTGAGAGCAAACTGTCTGGTGTGGTACTTAATGCTGACCCACTTTGACATACTGTGAGTGTAAGGTTGCACTTGGTGCAAGGTTAGAGTTAAAACTTGGCTTGCTGGTGTACTTGTGTACAAGATTTCAAAACTCTGGATCTGTTGAATGTAATTTATATCCACCTACAGCAATGCTGGATGCTTTCAGCCATTTGAGCTGGAGCAAAGCCCGTCCACGTCAAAGACTCTAAAGTACCACAGTACCAACTTTATCGTCCAACTTGCTGAGAAAACTACCCATACGCTTTGTGAGATGCGTGCAGTACAGACAATCTATGCACAGGCAAGGAAGCAGGGACCCTGACATGTAGCAGGCCAAAATGATGAGAAGAAACTCAGCTGAAAGCAGAAACCAAACACAATTCAAATTTCAAGCAATTCTCTGGGTGTGTAACAAAAACATGAAAACAGCACATGTCCACTTTAGCGCTTCTGTTAATTTCACCACTTTAAGCAAATGACACAAACAAGGTGTCAAGTGAAAGCAGACACTCTGGTGATTACAAAGGTCCCTGTCTCATCACTTTACAATGAAACCATGGTGAACCACAAGTCAAAAAGTTGAACTTGTCTCTTTTTTAATTTTTCATCTTTTTTTTTTGTCCTGTCCAGCATTGTGGCACTCAGAATGTTGTCTAAGTGTCAAATTGAGACCCAACAGTTTTACTTTCACATGCAAAGCATTACGGCTGGCCGTGATGCTTCACTTGATGTATAAATAAAACTTTATTAGCATTTACTGTGGGTTTATTATGAATGCAATCGACATGGAGACATAAAAAAGAAATGAAAAAAAAGAAAGAAGTAGGAAAACGGTTTAAGAGAAGTGAAGGAGATAGAATAGAGAAGACCCTTGAAGTCTGCCTCTCGACCTGCGGAAAGAGACAAAACAAAACAAACAAACACAAAAACCACAACAACAAACAAAATATGCATATAGAATAACAGTTATAACATCACTGGGAAGTACACGGTACCAGATGTATTTAGTGGCAACTGCAGTCCAACTAAGTTTGTACCTGACGAACACCTGAATATAAACACCTGTGTGTGTATTTGTGTGTGAGTGTGCTGAGTCAATAGTGGGTGTGGGGACCCACAAATCCTCCCCGAGGACATGAGGATGACACGAGGAAGACCGGAAGCCCCCAGGGGTCTGTAGCGACGAGCCCACAGGTCCCGCCGGGAGCAGATCCAGGTATGGACACAGAGACCCGAGCCCCGAGGGCACCCTACCCCCTAGCAGAGGCCCGACAGAGCCCGGGCACTCGGACCCAGCAAGCAGCCACCAGAGCAGGCCGGCACATACCCAAGCACCCAGCCCCAGTTACCGAGAGCCACCAGTGCAGCGGTGGGCAGGGTCGCCAGAGGGGAGTGTAACGGGGGAAGTAGCCTCCATATTTAATGAACCAGGAGAGGGGGCGACCCAGAACCCAACCTGACAGATATACAGGCACACACAAACACAATCACACATTCCCACCCTCTTGCTCACACAGCCCTTCACACCCACTCATCCAACATACATACACAAAGATGAACGTCCTACACCCACTTGCGCTCCCCATTCGTACTCTATATTCCCAGATCCAGGTAATGCCCCCCCAAGAGGGGCAACACTTCCCTGGACCCGGGTGACGCTTCCCTTGTTCTGGGCTGTAAAAGAGGAGACTGAGCACACATGGCGACCCCGATCCCATCCAGAGACAGAGCCAGAAGAAGTCCACATAGTCCCCACCAGCCAGCCAGCCAGAGGAGTCCCAGAGCAAAACAGTCCAAACTCTCCAGGGAGAACCACCCCAGCCTCACAGATAGATGCAACATAGCAGATGCCACCGGGCCAAGCAACCACACCAACCCACCCAACCCAACACCAGGGCAGGACCAGAGCAGCAGGGAGAGGCAACAGAGGAAGGCCAGCCCAGTGCACCAGAGACGAGGCACCCCACCAACCCCACACTGCGGATCCGGAGGCGCCCGGGCACGCCAACTGCGCGACAATCCCATACCCCCGCCGCAAATGCCACACCAGGCCGACCAGCCAGCCCCCTGTCAAAGCAAAGCCACACCCCTAACCACCACACACTGCCAATGACCATACACCCCCTCCGGCCGACCACCCGCCGGAACCCAGCAGCCCCCCCAGCCAATGGACCGGCCACTACAACCAGGTGCCATGATCGAAAGATCTGAACCCACCCCGGGTGAACCGCCCACCAACCCTGTCCCCAGCTGCCCCGGGGGCTGAAACCCATCTACAACCCAGAGCCCAACCAGATGCCCCCCCCCCCCCCCCCCCAGATGGAAAGCAGGAAATGGGGGTGTGAAAAGACCACAAGTCTCCCTCCGCCCACTCAAATAAGGTGTTGATGCGTGTTGTTATATAGTGCATTTAAAATGGGGGAGAAATCGGCACAAACCCCCCCTCGCCAGAGAGAGGGTGGTGCCCATCTACCCCCCCAACTCTTGCCCAGAACCCTAAATATCTACATGCAATATTTGGTAGTGGACACAGGCTCCAGAGGTGAGACAGACGCAGCCCGTCACCTCCATGCCATTGGTGTGCCCACCCCATAGACCCTATATATGTTTGTGCCATGAGAGTATTATAAGTGGGTGTCTAAGTTGGATATTAAAATTGGGGCCCAGGTTGCCATGGAACCATGGAGAAGGAGGATCCTCCAAACACCTCTGAGGCGCACCTGTACCCCAAGGCCCTACTTGAGTGGGGGTGTGATGGAGTGGGCAGAGGAAGGCGGTCAGGGATGGGGAGAAAAGGACTGGGGTGGCCATTGCCCTCCCAGGGGGCCAGCTCCCCCGCTGACCCCAATAGGCACCCCCATTCCACAAGATCCACCGAGGGATGGAGGCCACATCCAACCAGGAGTAGGCAGCAGCACCCCCGGGGACCAAGGCCATGGAAGGGCAGAGAGCCCCAAGAGCCAGCAGGGACTGGCCCAGTGACCCACCTTCCCCGGAACAGTCCAGAACCCCAGACCCCACCCCCAGTCCAACACCCAGCCCCCGACCGAAGAAGCTACCGTATCCCGACAAAGACAACCAGCCAGGACAGTCTGCACAGCCACAGACAGTACACTGCGGCGACCAGGAACACCAGTGCAGAGCCGCCAGAGCGACAGCTCCCCGATACACCACTCCGCCCCCCTCCACCACCCCCAACACACAGCCCCAGACCCCCAACCAAGCCCCAGGCAGCGGCCTCAACCAAGCAAGCGAAACAGCAAAGCACGTCCCATACCCTCACCGAGTTGTCACACCAGGCCAAAAACCAAGAGCCCACCTAAATGCAAACACCAAGCCGAGGCAGGCACATGCACCACCCCACAGACAAACAGACTGAGGCCTCCAGCACCACCGGGGCGACCATGCAGGCCCCACGAAACACCACCATGCCCAACGCCCTGCTGATGGAAGGATATGGGTACAGTCAGTCAAGGAGCGCCACAGAAAGCCACAGCACATATCCCAGAGGAGGCAACCCAACATAGCCTACAGGGCTTCGCAATAAAGCTGACCCTGGCGCCTGATGTCATGTAAAGAAAAAAGAAGACTGAAAAAATCTTATTCTCACCTGCAATTTCCCCGCACCAAATAAATATCCGCCACACCCGTACCAGTGAAATTTAATCACTGATACACGACCCATTGCAGGACTCTGACATACAGTATCTCTGAAATGTAATTAATTTTACGCACTAGTAACACTTTTTTCTTTTTTTTTTAAAGGAAAGAAAACAATAATCTACGTTTGAATAGTTATTCATCAGAAATGTCTTTACAAATTCTTAGACGAACTGAGCTGCTAGCCTATGATTTAAATGGGATTTTCATCCTGACGTATGTCTGGATTCTGAGGCTTCTGTTTTAATCTCACACGTCGCAGAGTTCTTTTCAGACCCAGACTACAGTCCTTGTAGCTGTGAGGACATACTCCACTTATTTTGGGTAAATCATTTCGGACAGAAGGCAAAAAAGAAAAAGAAAAAATGCCTCGTGATGATCTATTGCTGGGACTGAAACTTCACTGATTAATGTTACAAATGACTTCTTTATTTCCTCTGACAATGATCTTGTTTCTGTGTTGGTCTGATTAGATCTCTGTGCCACATTTGACACCATGAACCAAAACATCTTATTAATAGGACTTAAAGATATCACAGGGATCAAGGAAACCACTTTGCGCTAGTTTGATTGTATTTACATGGAAAACATTTTTAAAAGGAAATAATGTGTGGAGGACAAGTTATGGTGTTCCACAGGGTTCTGAACTGAGCACAATTCTGTTCTCTTTATTTATGCTTCTTTGGAAATATAACATATATGTTGTGCTGATGATGCCAAGCTCTGTTTTTCTATGAAACATATGGACACTAATTGGTTTCTTTACCTAAGGCATTACTTTGACTTCCAGCACTATTGTGATGAACCCTCAAGACTTACAGACCCAACAACTCCACAATCAAGTGTCTCAGTGTTCTTGTTATATTCAGATATGAAGAATTTCTGAGATCTGGGTGCTCATTGATAAAACTGTGTACAGGACCCTCATTAAAATTTTTCATGTGCCCAAAAGCTGAAAATGGTGTCCACCCCCATAAATAATGATATTTGAAACCATGCAAGCAGTTTCCCTTTATAAATCACTGGGAATTCAGTCAGGGCTCAATGAATCTTGATCACGTCAGTGGAAACCAGGCACTTATCTTGACTGTGTTTTAAAAATACCTTTTAATTCTGGCACAAGTGTGCCACAGTGACACTTAACAAAAAATAGAAGCTTGTTTTCTTTACTCGTCTGAGTCAAAAACAGAAAATAAAAGAAGAAAAGAAGTTTAATCCTTTGATGCACTGAAGCACATTTTTGTGTTTTTGGCTTTTAATTTATAGCGCATTTTATACTTTTCAATTCAATTCAATTCCAATTCAAAAATAATTTATTCCCTTCCCAAAGGGAAATTCAGGTATTGCAGTAGTCTCATGATTTAAGTCTACAAAGATTCATTGTAGAAGGTTCTAGCTGTGGGCAGAAAGGATCTCCTGTAGCTGGATCTGAAGAAGTCTCTGACTGAAGACGCTCTGTTTCTGAATCACTGTGTTGTGTAGAGGATGTTCAGGGTTGTCCACGATGTTTCTCATTTTATCAAGAATCTTCTTTTGCACAATCAGCTCCAGAGGCTCCAGAACAGAGCCAGCCTTCTTTATCACTCTGTTCAGTTTCTTAAAGTCACTGGCTTTGATGCTGCTCCCCCAACAGATGATAGGATTGCACTCAGAAATATTGAAAATCTGCTACATCTGGCTGCAAACACTGAAGGACCTGAGCTTCCATAATAATTAAAGTCTGCTCTGTCCCTTCTTATAAACAGCATCAGTGTTGAGTCCCACCCCATACTGGTGTGGATAGAGCTACAGAGTGAGTAGAAATGGTGGGAGTACAGTCCCCTGTGGTGCGCCCGATCAGACATGCAACTAATCAGTCTCACAAACTGTGGTCTGTTTCTCAGGTAATCGGTAATCCACTTGCGTCTTTCTGGAGTTTCTTATGAAGTAAAGCAGCAGTATGGTGTTAAATGCACTGGAGAAATTGTAGAACATGATCCTCACAGTGCTGCCTGCTTTGTCCAGGTGACTGTAGGTTTGCTGAAGCAGATGTATGAGGGCATCTTCAACTCCAACTCCACGAGGATGAGCAAGCTGTGGTGTTTTCTGGAAGGTGTTTGTTTGCTTCCTCAGGTGAACCAATAAGTCTTTCCAGGACTTTCATGATGTGGGATGTTAGAGCTACAGTTCTATAGTCATTAGGAGAAGGTGGGTGAGATCTTTTTGGTACTGGAACAAGGCAGGATGTCTTCCACAGCACCAGGACCTTCTCCTGGCTCAGGCTGAGGTTGAAGAGGTGCTGTAGAATCCCACATAGCTGGTCAGCACAGGCTTCCAGGACTCTGGGGCTGACGACATCTGGACCTGCAGCCCTTTTCAGGTACATTATGACGATACATGGAAGGCTGTGCATTTTTGAGTGTTTATTTATTCATTTAAATGTATTTTTAATTTCCAGACTATTGTAAACAACGAGGACTAAAATAATGTGCACATTGAAATCCATTGAAATTATAATTACTGATCCTGCTCTGCTAAAAAGTATAAAACATGCATCTTCTCCACTTCATTTGAGGCCTGGGGCTTTAAGTTGGCGTTCTCAGAGATTTAATTCCCAATAATGTCATTTTGTAAGTATATTGAAAATATATCAATTATTGTGTTTTTTAGACCATAAAATGGTGTTGCATCGTGACAAAAACCTGGCAATTTAAGGGTTAAAAACAAACAAATGAAGTTACTTGAAATGTTTTGCATTGCACCTGCATTGGCTTCATCAATTAACTCATCATTTGAAGAGCACTTAACAGAACCTGTCATCTGGCTCACTTTCTTTTCCTTCCTTGCTTTTTCTGGAAGACCTCACTGCCTTTTTGTCTCTTCAGCCTTCTGGATATCACTTTTTTTAAATTAAAAGAATAAGTCTAAATGAGTTCATCAAGCTGCAGAAAGATATCTGCAAATATATCCATCAATGCATTTGGTAAAAATGAAATGTGTTACACAACATCTAAACACCACCTCTTCTTTTATTTCTGCCTGCCACATATATTTGTCTGTGTGACTGGACACAGTCTAATGCACTGAACAGGAGGCAACATAATGAAATGGTCTTTTATCTAATTAGTTCAGTTACAAATACTTCAAAATCCTAGTGAAATCTGGCAAAACAGAACAAATGAAATATGAATGTTTCCCAGATATTTACTCTGCTAAATGAGGATACAGTACACCTTCAAAATGAACAACTAAAATACAGAATGGCAGTATAATTGGTAACAGATAACACAGTTGTGGTAATCAGTAAAAGCACCCAGGTGTGAAAGAAAGACAGGAGCAAATAGTAAACATATTGCAAGAATTATGCTAAAGGCTGAAATATGGAAATATTAACACAAAACTGAAGAGCCCCAGAAAAACAAACAAGTTTTCTAAACCTGGTAATTAGGAGTATGTTTTAATATTCAGGTTGACACACAAGTCCCATCCCATCTTGTTTTCATCTTCTCAGCCGCATGAGCCTAGAACATCTTGTCTGGTGAAGTCTTATAAAATGAACTTTGTATGGACTCCTCATGGCTTTGCCCAAGTTGAGAGCACAGACAGTGTGACATAGTGTTGTCCGCTGAGGAACACTGCAGCCTTCTCAAAATGCCTCGAGGGTCTGTCTGAGTTCCTCAGTCTCATTCCGTTGTTCAGGGTTGATAAAAAGATAATTATGTTTTCCTTGTAGAGCAACTGCTGGAGAAGAGAGCACAGCAGTCACAGGCCATCTTTGTTTCAGAAGCCTGGATAACATGTGACAAGGACTAGTACTTGCATCTTGAACCAGCATGTGCTGGGGTGCACCCAGCTGCAGCTGCTCCCTCCTTCACATGGAGCATAGTTCATTCCTTTTAAAATAAATGTTCAACCAGATATATTGAGGCAGCCACACATGTGGAGGTAACTCTGGTGGTTCTTCCCAATCACATTCAAGGTGTGACTTGCACACCATACTTTATTAAGGAGGAATACTTTGGGTTTTCGTCTTCCCAGTCCACCTTGAGAAAGTTTCTTTAAGGATTCTGTTCTTTGTGGTCAAGGTGCAGGATTTCTGGTGTGATCCCTGATGACTGAAAATGCATAGAAAACTTTCCAAGAACTACACTGACTACGTGCAGGAGGTTGAGATATACTGATTAGATATAGACGGGCTCATCATAATGACCTGCATTGTTTCTCTCACCAATATCCTGGGGAGAATAAGAAATGGTAACCGTGAGCCTGACTGTACAACTCCCCATCTCAGCACTCACGTTTTGGAGTGCTTTTCTTTCTTTTCTGACAGGTGTGTGATGTGTCTAATAAAAGTCTGACTTGAAGTCTCCTGTTGGGTGGCCCTTTCAGTTTTAGGGCCACCATAAACCGGTTAGGGAGAAACCATGGCAAGGGTTGGTGTTCTTTCTTTTTCCAAGACAGAGCAAGGAAAGGGTACCATTCAGTTTGCAAACTATTACTGTAACATAGCCCATTTTACCTTTTTTTTTTTTTCTTTTTGAGGACTTGTGTCTGCTCCCCAGCAGATGGAGCCCTATAGGGGACTGCCTATATGGCCTAAGGCAAGAGCCGACCCTGACCTGGGTAATTCACTGTTCTGCTGGGCCATTTCAACATTTATGAGGGGTAAGTCACATTTGTCCATAGCAAATACATTCACAAACGAGGGTGCTTGGCCAGGTCAGTGATTTATTGTGAAATTGTCTCATCATAAGCAACCATATGCCTTGGACACTCAGGTGTAAGGAAAGGTTTAGTAGTGTAGTCCTCCATGCCTAGAGACCTGGTTTACCTAATCATCCGGTGAGAAATATCCAGAACAAGTCAAAAAGGTGAATCTTTGACTTGAACTGTTGTTTTAAACTGTTTCCTCATGTTTCAAAAGCCTGTTTGTCCATCCTATTAGTATTAGGTACCACAAATTTCTGGGCTGCTACCACGCCACCTGCTCCCACAGAGGTCGTTTCACTTACATAATAAAGCTCGGTGTCTTCAATACTGCTCCCTCTAAAGCATCGATTGAAGTCTTCCCCGTGAGATTTTCTCGAGCTATTTGTGAACTATCATCTCCATCGACTAAGTGCCACCCTCTCGCCCAGATATTGATTGCCCGCCACCTCTGTGAATGTTACAGAGCACATCAAGATACAATCCCGACATCTTCCCTGAAAGATCCCACAAGAGTCCAGGACGTTCTTGACTAAACGCTCTTTCACAGATATTTTACATTTTCTGTAAATCAGTAGTCATACACAAGTAACCATACACGCACATACACACATATATGTAAATATGTATTAATGGCAGGGTATGGTGACTTCTCAAAGGCTGCTCCATTTTTCATAAAGAAGCTTAGGTTACCATACTGTGTTATAATCTCGACTAACAGCCTCATTCAATTGTTGGACAAAAAAATAAAATAAAATAGGTTAGATTTTATTTTACACTTGGATTGTTATAGGTCAGGCATATTCAGTTAAATTTTGAAACATGTTCAGTTCAGTTCAATTCAGTTTTATTTATATATTGTTGTTTACAACAGGAGTTGTCTCTACAAGCTTTGTGGAAAATTAGAGCATGACCCCCGAGCACATGTGCAGCCAAACAGTTAGCAGAAAAAAAAACTATGTCTTGGGAGGAAACCTCGAGCAGGACCTTCCTGCTGATTGCCAGTAGGGTAAAGGAAGAAAATAGGAAGGAGACAGGAAAGAGATGAAGGACAGAGAGAGGAGAGGAACAGAAATATATAAACGTGGTGGTTGGAGGGTTGGAGGGCAGGTTGGCCATGTTAGTTGGTATCCCACAGCGGCATCTAGTCGACAGATTCATAATGATGTATCGGTGGAAATTTAGTATTGAAAAAGAATATTTAATTGATGTAGAATTCATCAAAAATGTTGAATCATCTTACACATGTCTAATTAATCTTTTTGGTAATACAGGGCACTGTTGATATTGTAAACAAAGTTTAAGATTTGACTTTAAATTCCAAACAAAAGAAACTTAAATTTCATTGTCATGTGTCTAATCTCTTCTCCTTCTTCTTTTTAAATGTATAGACTTAAAATTGTAACATCTTTGACTGGGAAGATGGAGCTCTGTCCTCTTTCTGAATTTGTTACATTGACAGAATTGTCGGTGTAAATGTACTTGCGCACTCAAAACCGCAACTGGAAGGACACCAGTACACAAGCTGGTGTCGAGTAGGAAAAATTTCCAAAAGAATCTGTTGAGTGCATATTTTTATAATAAATTAAAACAAAGAATTCAACAGCAACAACTAAAACAGCGCACCTATAAAGTGCCTTTCTAGTCCAGGGACCGCTCAAGGCGCTTTTAGAACAGAAGCAGCTTTCTCTCACTGCCAAACACACACATTAACTCGTTCAGTTATTACTGGTGCTCACCGACTCACAGTTGTGCAGCTTCTTGAAGACGAAACAAACATGTTTCAGCAGTAAACACACCAGTGTTTGTCAGTTAAGTCAAAGTAAATATTCATTTACTCATTTACCTGCTGTTTCAGAAGCATACCATGTAACACCAAAACCCACTAGGTTGAAAAAACCTCAACAAAACACCTTGAAAGTTCTTTGTCCCAGACTCATCTTTCATTCTGTGATGGACTGGCGACCTGGGTGCACCCCTGCCTTTTGCTCGGAGAGAGCTGGGCTAGGCTCCAGCAGACCCCCGTGACCCTGCACAGGAAATAGCAGGTATAGATAATGGATGGATGGATGGATGATCTTTCATTCCATCACATCCCATGACAGGAACTTTAGAGAACAACTGAGACAGCCTTTAGCAAAGTGGAGGACCAGATTTATCAACAGGCAAACACTTTTCAGGTAGTTGTGACCTGTGCAGATGTATATATGTTTTTGTCTGAGTGTGTGTATATATGTATATATCTATAAATA
>JBAMYA010046365.1:0-11066 GCA_037176975.1 Arrhamphus sclerolepis | reverse complement strand
CTGGGATAGACTCCAGCAGACCCCCGTGACCCTGAACAGGAATTAGCGGGTATAGATAATGGATGGATGGATGGATGGATAGTTAACAGGTAACACAGGTAACACATAAGTATAGGTTCTCACAAAAAAAAAAAAAAAAAGCACACACTAAGATGTAGGCACAACGATCAACCATTCACCCAGCTTTGGTTCTGGCCAAAGGAAACAAAAAACAAAAAAAACAACAACAACAACAACAACAACAACAACAACAACAACAGTAAACAGCATTAATAAATAAGGAATAAAACCAATAAAATAATGCTCAAAACAATGACTGTCAACCAAGACAGTGGATCATGTTCTGAATTACAAAAGATAAAAAAAACTTTACTTCAAACATATTAATAGATATATTTTGCATTCTTGAAAAAAAGGCAGAGTAAATATATTAAAATTGGGCGAAATATCAGATACTGTTCAAATACAAATCAAAAACACCACATTTCCTGCCTGTCACTACAATTATTCCCATAAAAGTCATTAATCACTAGGTATTAATACATACAGTATTCTAAAAGAAAACACGTACCAGCGGCAGTCAGAGAATCCACCCCATCCAGGTAAATCCTCTACAACTCCTGTCTGGACCTGGTGTATCTGCTGCCTGTGGATGTACCAGATCAATATGCCTCTCTGGGCCAAATTACACACAGCTACACTTGACTGTCTACTCAAGAGTCCTTAGCAGTCATCCCTTGGCTACGTTTTCTCAACTGCTTTTTAATAAATACCTCAGACAAAATTACATGAATACTCAGTGTCAAAGAAATATAAGTAAACGATTTCAGGGACTTTACCTGGAAGTCTAATACTATACATCATTAATGTCCTCCATTTTATCTGACCTGTTTCCATTCCTTTAATATGACACAGTTTGTATATGGTGCCACCTTGGAGCACTGGAAAAATATGCTGTTCTTTCTTGGTGTCTTAGTCTGAGTTAAGAAAGGGACCAGCTCAATCCAATACACACCTTAGTCAGTGTGACTGAAACAGCTGTTGCTGTGAGGCACTATGTCCACCAGAACATTCTGATTTCCTCTTCCCTGTAGTCTCCAATCACTCCAACGACCCAATTTCCAACCCCCTGAGGGGTATTTTGTTTAATTTATTTTCTCCTGTGTCTACACCTCTCTTTCCTCCAACCATCTTCCTTTTTCTTATCCACTTGATGCTACACTTTTCTGTTTATGACTCTGGATGATTGAGGCAAGATGCTCTGGCGCTAGCTCTGCTCCAGGGGAGAACGCAGCAGGACACGGACAAACAAACACTATCACTCTCTATGTGGGTTTCAACTGACATTGGTGAATGAGTATGAGTATCTTAGTGTGTGTCTCTGTATGTGAGTGGACATATAGCCATCCCCCTGGGGACAGTGATTTTATCTCAGTGGCATCTGTGAGAAAAACAGGCCAATATGTCAGTCCAAAGATGTGCTGTGGGAGAAAACAGATACTAAGACCTCCTGATTTACCCTAAGGGACATGACCATAGGGCTCCCTACTTTACTGTGGAACCAGCCATCTCTCTCCAGGTCCTCCAAACATGAAAACAGAGAGAGTGGACTTTATGGAAGGGATGACATTCCTTAGTGTGATTATACAAAATATTGAAACGGTCCTAAGACAGTAAAAGTAAGAGTCAGTTCATTTCAAAAAGTGTCATTGTCTTCCTAAAAATTGTTGATCTGTCAGAAAAGATCATTTTTGGAGATTTTTTTTTTTTCTGAGAATTTTTACCTTTGAAAATAATCTCATAGAGAACCACTAAAATTTAAATCCACCCTGACCGGCTCTGGAACATGAACTGGCTGGAACAGTCTCCTTCAGATACAAGTTTAATAGTCATACAGTTTGCCTGAAATTCTGAGAACACAGGTTTGGTCTTCATGGCTCAGACAGCTCGAGAAAGCAACTTGCCTTTTACCTTATGTACCTTTGAGGAATCAACAGCTCTGTTGACCATTAACTTTGAATGGGCTGATGTCAAGCTAATGTCAAGGCTTAAACTTTATTGTGGTTGTGTTGCATCGTTTGGATTGCCCACATGAGAAGTTCAACTTTTCAGACTTCAACACAAGCATCAACAAATGTAAATGTGGCTATGCAGCCTAGGTGCTAGCCAATTAAAACGCTAGCCAATTAAAACGTACATAGAGGTGGACTAATAGTAGGAAAATGGAGAAACAAATTATTGCTGTCTCCAATCATTTCATTTTGCTAAAAGAATTCCACAGTGCCCATTTATATATGTTGTCAATTATATGTCGTACAATACAGGGTCTGAAAGTTGCGCAAGTCATTTTCCTCACAGAGATTGTGATATATAAAAAGAAAAAAAAAACTGGATGGGAGAATGCGCACATCTATAAGCATATTTTAAACCTTGCACGCAAAGATTTTGCAGAATGGTGATGCAGATGGTGAGATGCTGAAACCACATTCATCTTACACCTTTAGACTCATAGATTTCCATAATCATAAACACCCAAGCCTGCAGGATCACAGATGTGTTCCATAGTGAGCAACTACTATTCCATAAGCACTCATAAGTACATTCATATACCATATTAATGGTGAAAAGTTATGTAGTAATCAGTCTAATGGCTGAGTAAACACTTAACCAGTTACGCTTGTGTGTAATGTTGCATAATGAATGCGCTGGCTGACTCCTTGAGGATTAATGGCTCAAGATGGAGAGAATTCTTTCAAGGAACACAAAGATTTCATGGTCCCATCATTGCTCTTGGATTTACGTGCTGAACTGGGTCCAGTGTTAAACAAACCAAACTCCCAGGACCGTGCCATCCTCTGTATTAACAGGTGCTCTTAAGTTTTTGGCAACCAGCTCTTTCCAGTGTGAATTAACTGACAAGTATGTGTTATGATTAACAGTATATAATGTTAAATTGGATGACATTTTTAACATGACCAGTTGGCACATCTAGTTTCCTTACAGTGTGGGAGAACAACAACATTAAAATAAAATTTAAAGCAATGTTCAGTTGCTAGCAACAAATGTTATTAGACTGTAATCATGTTGCTATGAGGGCTCAGAGTGAAAATGGATTTGTCTATATGAGCTGTAAATTTGTGCATACATTCAGTGTACAAGTTATTTGGGACTCAAACATGGTTCTGAGAAATGTAGTGGCACTATGGTATGGACGGATCACCATCAGCTTGTCATCCAAGTCTATACAAGTCTGTTAACGACATGTTCATTTGAATCAGGTGTGTTGTGGCAGGGGAACATGCAAGACATGCAAGACAGGGGCCCTCGAGGCTCAACACAGAGAACAGACAGGCAGGCACATGTGCGTGATGACTGGCAGGAACAGATTTCTATGCAGAAAGTGGTCATGTGGCAAATCCACTTGTGCAAACTTCTAGGTGGACTATAATTTATGCCCCAAGACATTTCTTTAACGTTGTAACTATGTGCTGATACCACCCCAAACTAAATGAGGACTCTGTAAGACTGTATAATATCAATAAAGACACTGACTGTGTATGTGACTGTTGTTGGTAAGATCCTGCCACTCTGGTATGCATGTTTTGAACAAATATGCAATATTTCGCTAAAACCATGCCCACTTATTGCACTGTTTGGAGTGACTCTAAAGAATATCCACCTGACCAAGCAATATATTAATGTAATAGCATTTTGTACTTTTATAGGAATAAGAATGATATTTAGATGGAAAGACACACACCCACCTGTACATGGAGAGTGGGTGAAGGAGGAAACACTCATTTGTTAACGTGTGCAGGCCACTATCTGTTATGTGGCGCAAAGCCGACAAAAAGGCAGGACCCAAATGCAGGTAAGACTTTTAATAAACAAAAAACAATCATCAAAAGGATGATGACAAAAGTGGGCAGAAAGGCCAGGAAGGCAGCAACTGCCAGAGCTGAGAGTCATGGAAAACATTCTGAAGAACTGGCAGCATGAAGGTGGAAGGAAGGCTCCTTAAGTAAACTGGGTTGATTGGTTGCAGGTGGGGAGCTCGCACAGGTGAGGTGATGGGCTCTGGCTCTCCAAGCTTCAGTCGCTGCAGCACTCCAGGAGGCCTGAAGAAAGGGCAAAACAAAACTTAATCCTGCGGTCCTCCCAGGACCGCATCCTCATTTAGTCACGTACATGTGAACTTCCCTCCTTTGATGTGATGGACTCCTTTGCTTCGTCATACACATGATACAACACTGAGCCCATTAAGCTGCTCATTACAACTTATTTAAACTTTAAAATGACCCTTTGCTGTAAAACTTATTTATTCATGGATTCACACACAGGTGGTTACCAGGTGGTTTATTTCAAAAAACCTGATGAAAGGTTTTTCAAAATTATTTGATAAATATTTGAAAATTTGATAAAGGGCACACACACTGTCATCTAATACTTAGCAGAGACTGGATAAAAAAACCTGTCAATCAAATTCACAAGGAAACCTCAATCAATCAGGAACTGGAATCACAGAGGAAGAGAAGGATGATTTGTCTAAAGTTTAGTATTTCAGCCCAAAATGGATACCTGGACGAGATGGAGCTTCTCAGCATTATACAATTAAATGTGGAAAAATGGCTTGTGTGCTTTGTTGCGAAAGATTGGTGCGAGAAATGCTGCTACCTTAAAATTGAAATTTAAAGCAGGTTGTTTCCAAGTTACAATGAAGCTCTGATCTCACAAGATTTATATACATCTTTGGACACAAATATACCATTATTCCAATATTTGCTGACAAATATACTTGCTAGACCATATCAGATCAGAAGCTTCAGACGTGTGCTCAAACCATGTGTTACTTAACATATCAAAACATAAAGTGATGGAGGTTAAAAAAAGAAACGAAAAAAAAAAAAGCTTGTTTATTCCCTTGCCTTTGCACAGCTGGAATTCATTTTTGTGTGGTCTCTGTGCTTGCTGGGTTGTCATTAAGTGAGCACTGTGTTTGAAGTTCACTGACAACTTCATGAGTGCAGTAACATGGAGATGTGTTTAATGTGTCAAGCTGTGTACCACTTTACAGTGACAGCTGCAATTTGCAGGTCTTCATCTCCTAACACTATTATTTGGCTTAGTAAGTGACCGGCACTGTAACTGGTTACGAAGAGGATAGAGGGACATTAAAAATGCTGGTCTGGCTAGGGTCAGAGAATCATAGTTATGTTGTAAATTATGAAATGAAACATGAGTCAAACATAAAATTATTATTATTTGCAAACCCAAATTTTATTCCCAAATAACATATCAGATGTTGATCCTGAGACATTTTACCATTCCATGGAAAATATTAGCTCATTTTGACTTTGATGGCACCAACACATCTCAAAAAAGTTGGAACAAGGTGATACTTTACAGTCATTGGTTTTGACCCTGCACAAGGCACTCCTCCTGCTTCGCTAAATCTCTGGGTGATATTACGTACTGTAAATGGTGGGATATTCAAAGTCTTTGCGGTTTTACCCTGAGAAACATTTTTCTGAAATTCTGCCACAATTTTAGGTGCAGTTTGTCACAGACTGGTGAAATTATGCCCCGTCTTTACATCCAAGAGGCTCTCCCTGTCTGAGATGCTCATTTTTATTCCCAGTCATCCTACTGGTTTGTTGACACTTGACCTAATTAGCCAATATTTTACATGAAGTGGTAAAATGTCTCAGAATTTTTTTTTTATGTTATATCGGTGCTAAAATGAGATTTTCTACGGAAGCCCTAAAGGGCCATACGTGCATACATTTTATTTCCCCCGTTTTCCCGTGATAACGAGATAATTAATTTGAGATCTCAAGGGCATTGCAATGCCCCGATGAAGGTCGATAGACTCAAAGCTTGGTGAAAAATACACTTGTTTGCATGGATCGTTATCACTTGAAAACGGAGGAAAAAATAACTTGTTATCACGAGAAAACGGCGGAGTTATGTTGTTATCACAGGAAACCGGGGAAAATAAAATGTATGCATGTATGGCCCTTTAGGGCTTCCGTAGTTTGCAAATCAGTACATTGTATTTTCATTCATAGTTTTATAGACTGATCCTACCTTTTTGGAAGTGGGGTTGTAGATACACTACGATGAAATGTAAATGTACTTCTGCTACTCATCCTATTTTTATGTCATGCACCTTGTACATCAAAGCCTATGCATTTCATTGTTAGTCAGCTTTTTTTTTTTTTAATTGGGGGTTAATGGTAGATTAACTTAAATTATTTATATGTGACAAAGTCTGTACATTTCATAGTTTTTACATTTGATGATTTAGTCAATCATTTCTTTGTAACATATCCTGCACATTCATAAAAACAACATTTCATACCTGTAACACTGATAATTTAGTTATTTCATGTTATGTAATAAGAAATACAAGTTTTGAGAATATTGTGGTGATGTGGCATTTAATTTTTCCAGCATCCATGGAAAAAAAAAAGAAAACATTTTTGTAAGAAGAACAATCCAGGAACTGCTTTAAAATGTCTGACAGGCAGAGCACCTACTATTTAGCTTTGAAGGTTTCATCTGGATTTTATCGAACAAAACATTTTCTTGAGACAATGGTTCACTGGATTTACAAGTAAAAAAAATAGCTAAAAAAAAAGAAAGCTGATATGGCATGGCAATGCATCGGCAGGAGATACACTTATGATGTTGTACACGGGGAAAATTAACTGATCAACGGATTTTGTGGACTTTCTCACAAATGATGGCTACAGTTACTGACACAAGATCAAACATTGTAGAGGCTTTTAAAATGTACCAGTCTGATGATTCTAACCCAGTAGAGTGAACTGGATAAATCCTTCTGTGATGTCATTCATACGTTTTTTTTTGTTTTTTTTTTAATTATTTGAAAGTATATTTTCAGAGCTCTGGAAGGTGTAGTCTTCGTTAGATTGATGCAGTCCATCCCCCAGTTAATCAAAACCATTAGCAAACCGGCAAAACGAATGAGCCTCGTAGTTGGTTAGAACATGCTCACCTGACCTCAGTCACCACAAGCTAGCTCTTTTATTTAATCTTAACTCATGCTAACCTATGGTACTAATGTTACCTTACATTTGTTCTGGTCAAATCTATCGATCTGGTAGTGGCACATGAAACAGGTGCCCCAATTAAACAGCCCGTTTGTTCCGCCTCTGTGGTGCTTTTCCATTTCATTCTACTGTGTGAATGGTGTAGTCTTTCCATGACTGATACACCTCTGTTCTGTCTTAGGAGGTAGTAACAGGGTAGAAATTAATGTTATGTAAATTGGCAATATGGAAAAGTGTAAAAAAGAGTGTGACTGGCAAAAAAACTTTGCACAGTGGAGGAAATCAGTTCATCATAGGGATAGTAAGGGACAACAGGGCTGTGTGACACAAGAGCTCAGCCCTGTTGTCCCCTGGCCAAGTGATCAGCAAACTGAAGATGTGGTTGATAAAAATACCAGACTTTTTGACCACAGTGGTCAGAAGCAGACGGGACTGGCCATATTAAAAACTTTATCACTCAACTTGTGGAACAAGCTGAGCAAACCCTGTTGCAATGATTAGGTTCCTTTAGGACATTCCACCAGCAGAAGCCAGGACATCGTCAGCCTCCTGCATGCTGTGGTTGCCCCCTCAATGCCAGCAGTGATGGGGACACTGAGCTAGCACCACTGTGTTTCTCCTATGGAACCAACCAGCATATATTTTTTTCAACTGGTGTTTTATTCAGTGTTGACTGAAAGAAAGCTGCCAGTGACCACAGACATTAGGGACTCTTTGCTGACTGTGGATTGTGAAGCAGAAGGAGAAGTCTTTCATGCAGGAGTGGGGAACCCTGGTCGTCGAGGGCCGCATGTCCTGCACGTCTTAGATGGTTCCCTGCCACAACACATCTGATTCAAATGAATGAATCACTATCAGCGTGTCATCTAAGTCCGCACAAGTCTGTCAACAACCCATTCATGTGAATCGGAAACATCCAAGTCATGCAGGACATGCGGCCCTCGAGGACCAGGGTTCCCCACTCCTGCATTAATGCTTTGTGTAAGCAAACACTGAGAAGGGAATATTTGTGAGATCCCTATCAGTGCAGTTCTGGTGAAATGAGGTTTCTAATGTGAGAAAAAAGTACTATCACTTTTGAAGAGTAACAAATGTTTTTTTGTTTTTTTTTTGTCTTTTTTTTTTTAGAGTAAGGAGCTCATAACTGGTATTTACAAGCAGTCGAAGGAAGTCTACACTCTCTTTATCATGATAATCTTAGATTGGTTTTAGCTACATTCTGTGCAGAACATATGCAGTAACGTGAGTGCACAATCTGTAGTCTGCAGAATTTCATCCCTCTTGAGCCTCCTTATCCTGCAGGTGGTCAGATAGTAGATATCAGCACTTTTCGTCTTGGAATCACATAAAAGCACAGAAAACTACCTATAAGATGTAAGGAAATATGTATCAGCTTTAATTTGTTTTTCCCATAAACCTACTCACTCAATGCTTGCAAATAGATCTTTTGAGGATGTGGGTTGGTGACAACTAAAATTGTTTCAGCAAGAGAGCGCTCTAAGTGAACCAAATCACAGCAGGACCTCCAGTGCCCCCATCAGGAGCTCCACTGCACCACTCACGGCTCCTCTTCCTTTTTCATTTTTAACATCTCATGTTTTTTTAATTTCTGTCTTAGTCTTCCACCACAACAACAGCTTTCAGTCTGTCCTCTCACTCCCCCCTCACAGTGAACTGCCGTGGGGTGAAGCCATTACAAACAACAAACAGACATGTTCTGTCTGCAAACACTGCTGCGCATACAGGTGGTGCAGAGCTAACAGACGGGAATCATTACACTGTTCCACTCAGATCGCTGCTGTTCCACTGGGACTTAGTTTGCAGGGCTTCACATAGACACAGGCAGACGCAAACAGATATGAGAACTCGGAAGTGTGACAAACAAACAGGATAGTGCATGCATACAGGTACACAGAGGAAGTATCTGTCAGTGGGGATTATTATGGCTTTGTTCAGGAGCAAAGTAAAAAGAAATAAAGAAAGAGGCATGGGAAGAGGATATAGAGAGGAGAAAAAAAAATCAGCTGTGAGAATTTGTTGTTGTATCTGAAGCCAAAGAATCAGCTTAGGTTACAACCTGCCTAATGGTGTGATATTTGTCAGCATATTTCAGTTGACAGATTTACATTTGCTTTGACGCTGACCTAGTCGTAGCACATATCTCCTCATTTGTCCCCTACTACTATTAGAGTGTGCACAGAAAAGATAATAACTGCATTGATCAAGGATATCCCCAATGGGTGGTCTTGTTCCATCAAGACTGAGAAAAAAACAAGAGGCAGAAAGGGAGAAGAGAGCAGGTTCCTCTGTTGAAACCCCATCTTGGCTCATGCCTTCCTGCTCAACACACTTGATCAAAAACTCAGTTGCTGCCCCTTTTATTGTCATGCCTGTGTTCCTTCCTTCCTTCCTTCCTTCCTTCAATATCACTCTTCCTTTAGTCAAACATATGGTGTTTACAGAGGGAAAATAAATAAACAAACAAACAAATAAAAAAAAATAAAAAAAAGGGGATCTGTGGCATACCGGCTGGAGAACTGGGCTGGCAACCGGAGGGTCGCTGGTCAATCCCCAGCAGGTACCAATGATGTGGGCCTGAGCATGTGTTTCCTCACATCCATGGATGAGGTGCCCCTGAGCAAGGCATCCAGAACCCCCGGGTCCTGCACTGCAGCAGTCCACCGCCCCACGGGTCAAATGCAGAGGTAGAATTTCCCCCATTAATAACAGTATATATATATATTTAAGAATAAATAAATAAAATAATAAAAGTGCTGAGAGAATCGTACAATGAGTGAATACAATGATAATCATATGAAAGGTCCTTCACACTCATTATGTCTCAACCTTGTTGAAAACCTAGAATGATTGACTGACTTTCAGCCACCACTGAAAATAAATGCATAACATATTGTAAATGTAATGGGATGATGCACTCTGTAAAGTTGTAGCGAGTCAGAAAAATGTATAGAGATTATCTAGACATCCACTATGGCCCAACAAAAAGTAAAGAACAGCCTTACTGCACAGAATAAAAAGATGTCATGATGCAAATCAGCACATAGTCTATGTCTCTGTCCATTGTGCTAGTTGCCACAGAGACACATTCCACCCACCAACAGTATATTAGAGATGGAGTTAATACACATATGGATTTAAGCTGTTTTAGGATTAAATTATTTAAGTCAGTTGGTAGCAATAGAAGAATCTGAGACCAAATTATTTTTTTTCTTTCTATTTAACATTAATCAAATCTATAACTTTACTTTTTAACAAGATACATTTTAAAGTTGAGGGTTAGTAAGAATTAAGTCATCTGACAAACTCATCTCATTGCAGAAGAGCCCATAATTGTTTAAAAATTGAGTTCAAGTCACAATCTCAAGATTTTTTTCTTCTAGTTGTGTTTCTAGATGATCAGAATCAAAACCAGATGCTGGATTGATCCCAATCACATGTCAAAGTATCCCTGGACTGGACACTGAGCCTCTAGATTGCCCATATTGCCAGTTCTAAGCCATAATAAATAGGCAGGGCATCAAAAATGTATTTCTGATATATATATATATATATATATATATATATATGTACACAGTGGGACAACTAACCCTCACCTTTAAAATGTAAAGATTTTTGTTATTAAAGTTATAGATTTGAATGATGTTAAATAGAAATAAAAAAATCAGTTGATCTAAGATTCTTGTATTGCAAGCAACTGAATTAAATAAATTAATCCTGAAACAGCTGAAGTCCATATGGTACCTGTACCTTGTAAAATGATATCTAGAAGATTTTCCTCCACAAATATACACATCTGTAATCTGCTGTTGGTGGGTGGAATGTGTCTCTGTGGTAACCAGGACAACAGACAGAGACAAAGAGAATGTGCTGATTTGCATTATGACACCTTCCTTTTTTTTTCCTTTTTTTGTTTTCTGATCTTGCCGTCCCCTGTTAGTCTGATCTTCACCTGAAATAGTCCTCATCCAC
>JBAMYA010046364.1:0-11066 GCA_037176975.1 Arrhamphus sclerolepis | reverse complement strand
GCGCATAACTAAAGCATACATATAAATAACATTCAATCAACCAATCAATATCTATTATTTAACCAGGTAAAAAAAAAAAACTCATTGAGATTTAAAATCTCTTTTCCAAGACGGCAGCATAAAAGCAGAATGGTTACAGCAAGAACTCAAGACACAAATAAAATACAATCAACAAGTACAGTCACACGATCCAATTGAGCTCATTTCCCTGTTTTTTTTTAGTTTTTTTTAATAGATTTGAATTCCCCCAGAGATACAAAATGTGTTTCAACTCCTTTTGCACGTTGTTCCAAGTAGACGGGGCAGAAAATTTAAAGCCTTTTTGTCCAGTGCAGTTCTGACTCTCGGGACCTGCATCTGCATAACGTCCAAAGAACACAGGTTTGAGGTGCATGTTTAGACACAAATATGAAGGCATAAGTACAAAAGTAAAAAACCAGTTACACAGCAAAAACCAGTTAGCCAATATTAATCAGTATAACCAGTTTTAACTAGTACAACCAGTTACACAGTAATAACCAGTTAAACAGTATTCACCAATATAAACAGTTAAACTGTAATAACCAGTTAAACAGTATAAACCAGTATAACCAGTTAACCAGTATTAGCCAGTATAATCAGCTCAACAGTATTAACCAGTTTAGTTGCTTTTCCGCTGAAACTGTTTTATTTGGAATAAATCACAAAACTGTCTTCAGTGTTCCCCTTCCAGCCTTCCATCCAAACTTCAAGCGTTAGATTAATTAATCCCAACAATCCTGGTTGTTTTAACAAATGAAGTCAGAAAGTTGAAATAAGCCTGTCAATCAAGTAGTTAACCACCAGATTCAGCAACAACCATCATCTGAGTTTCAACTGAAATAATTTATTCAAAGATTGGATGTTCTCCATCCTGTGTGTGTGAGTGTGTGTGTCCTAGAGCTGGAGTGTATACAATGTTGCTCAGCTAAAAATAAAGAAAAGCTCCGAAAAAGCAAAGTGTATTGTACGCTGTGAGTCATGACCAGGAGAGTTGGTGATGGCACACACACACACGTACACACACACACACACACACACACACACACACACACACACACACACACACCTTTGAGTCCCTATTCAACATCCAACAGAGACGACATCTGGTTGAAGACACCTCAACATCAAAACATCCAGAAACTCTGAAAATTTCCAGTGAAGGAAATAAAAATCTCCAGAAATCAGACAACAGACAAACAAAGAAAGTCATAAATATCTCGAGCCACCATGTGTGGCATAATCTGTTTACCATCATCATGTGCTATATGTTCGATATGTAACATTTCACCACTTATTTACTTTTCATTTGCTATTCACTATCAAGCTTGTGCAATATTACTGGTCACTACCTACCACAATACATACGGGAATCATATTTTCTCTGATTTCAGTTTGTCTAGATTTATATTTTTTTAATGTTGTATGTTTTGTAAGTTTTGTATATACAGATTATATTTCCTGGCATTTCCTCTGTTCAGTCCTCTGTGCTCATGTAAGACTGCAAATTTCCGTGTTATGTGATTAATAAAGAATTATATCTTATAAAAAAAGAATAAAAAATAATAATAAATAAATAAATAAATAATAAAATTTAAAATGAGAGCAGTGAGATGGTGGTGAACAAGGAAGTCACTTGTTTTCTGATCTAAAGTCCACAGACAGACTTATTAAAAGTTTTTAATTGATGTGTTACTCTTATTGCATCCAGCTAGTTCTACAGCACATCCACTAACAGGAAAACAGAAATAAAAACACAACACAGTGGCTTATAAAGTTCATGAACCCACATTTTACTCACAGAAAACATATCAAATGTTGAAAGTATGTGGCGTCTGAAGGAGACTAGTTGATAGAGTTCTGGGAGAGAAACATTGTGATTCTGGGCTGGATCTTCTCGCTGCTCCAACTTCATGAATGCCTCTTGAAACCTGGATTTTATCATCAGAATGCATCTTCATGAATGCCAACCACCCTGTTAGCACCACAACGTCAACCTGCAGGTCTACCGGTGCATGTTGTGCATGTTTTGAAGAAGAAAGAAAATGTCTAAGACAGAAGTACAACAGAAGTAACTTGATCTGAAATGTTTGTTTTGCTGTGTTAGCAGTCTCCAGGTGTGACAGGAACCAAAGAGACATGCAGGCCTGGAAACAGGAAATGCTGTGTCTTCTGTCCAATGAAGCATCCAAGAGTGAAGCAGTTGGATCTATAAAAAAAAAACAAAAAAAAACAAACAAAAACATTTTCATACCTCCACTGGAGTCAACTGCAAGCTTATACTTGTTATATTGTGTTTTATCACTTCACTGTAGCAGCCAGAGGATGTTTTACTTTTAACTAACATATTGAGAAACGATCGGTGGGAGTAATATTTCGTATCACATCCTTAATCGGAGTTCATTTAAAGTTTGTCTCACAAATTTGTCCTCTTTTTGTAGTTCCAGTAGATCCATCTGCTGACAATGGTAACATACAAAAATGTAATTTTATCATGTTTGCTTTTCTTCTGATTTTACTTCATGAACATGTAAATTTGACTCTGGAAGGTGCCTGATGTCTCACTGGATGACAACAGGGACCTCTTCTTAAACCTCTAAAACCCAAATAAGCCTGTCAGGAGCGATGTTTCTAGAGACACTAACGCACCACCAACCCATCAGAGATACCAGGTCTGCCTCCAGCAGTAAGTCCACTGATCTCAACTTAAGAGCAAAAATAATAAGTCTGGTCTCTGGTGCTGGTCTTCGTGGATAGATCTGGTCTCCATAGACAGCTCTGGTCTTCATAAATAGATCTGATAACCATAGATAGATCTGGTCTCCATAGATAGATCTGGTCTCCATAGATAGCGTTGTTCTTCATAAATATATCTGGTCTCCATAGATAGATCTGGTCTTCATGGATAGATCTGGCCTCCATAGAGAGATCTGGTCTCCATAGATAGAGCTAGTCTCCATAGACAGCTCTGGTTTTCATAAAAAGATCTGATCACCATCGATAGATCTGGTCTCCATGGATAGCTCAGGTCTCCATAGAGAGCTCTGGTCTTCATCAATAGATCTAATCACCATAGAGAGATCTGGTCTCCATAGATAGCGCTGTTCTTCATAAATATATCTGGTCTCCATAGATAGATCTGGTCTTCATGGATAGATCTGGCCTCCATAGATAGAGCTAGTCTCCATAGATAGTGCTGTTCTTCATAAATATATCTGGTCTCCATAGATAGATCTGGTCTCCATAGATAGGACTGTTCTTCATAACTATATGGTCTCTATAGATGGAGTTGATCCCCATAGATAGAGCTGGTCTATGTGGATAAATCTGCTCTCCATAGATATATCTGATTTCCATAGAGAGATCTGGTCTCCATGGATAGATCTGGTCTCCACAGACAGCTATGGTCTTCATCAATAGATCTAATCACCATAGAGAGATCTGGTCTCCATAGATAGGACTGTTCTTCGTAACTATATCTGGTCTCCATAGATAGATCTGGTCTTCATAGAGAGCTCTGGTCTTCATCGTTAGATCTAATCACCATAGAGAGATCTGGTCTCCATAGATAGCGTTGTTCTTCATAACTATATCTGGTCTCCATAGATAGATCTGGTCTTCATAGACAGCTCTGGTCTTCATAAATAGATCTGGTAACCATAGATAGATCTGGTCTCCATAGATAGAGCTGGTATCCATAGATAGATCTGGTCTCCATAGAGAGCTCTGGTCTTCATCAATAGATCTAATCACCATAGAGAGATCTGGTCTCCATAGATAGATCTGGTCTTCATGGTTAGATCTGATCTCCATAGAGAGCTCTGGTCTTCATAAATAGATCTGATAACCATAAATAGATATGGTCTCCATAGATAGATCTGATCTCAATAGATAGATCTGGTCTCCATAGAGAGCTCTGGTCTTCATAAATAGATCTGATAACCATAAATAGATATGGTCTCCATAGATAGAGCTGGTCTCCATAGATAACTCTGGTCTCCATAGAGAGCTCTGGTCTTCATCAATAGATCTAATTACCATAGAGAGATCTGGTCTCCATAGATAGCGTTGTTCTTCATAAATATATCTGGTCTCCATAGATAGATCTGGTCTTCATGGATAGATCTGGCCTCCATAGAGAGATCTGGTCTCCATAGATAGAGCTAGTCTCCATAGACAGCTCTGGTTTTCATAAAAAGATCTGATCACCATCGATAGATCTGGTCTCCATGGATAGCTCAGGTCTCCATAGAGAGCTCTGGTCTTCATCAATAGATCTAATCACCATAGAGAGATCTGGTCTCCATAGATAGCGCTGTTCTTCATAAATATATCTGGTCTCCATAGATAGATCTGGTCTTCATGGATAGATCTGGCCTCCATAGATAGAGCTAGTCTCCATAGATAGATCTAGTCTCCATAGACAGCTCTGGTCTTCATCTGGTAACCATAGATAGATCTGGTCTCCATAGAGAGCTGTGGTCTTCATCAATAGATCTAATCACCATAGAGAGATCTTGTCTCCATACATAGTACTGTTCTTCATAAATATATCTGGTCTCCATAGATAGACATGCACAAACAGCTGTTATATACAGAAAATGCCGACTCAAAATGTTTTCGCTTTGGCGCCTCCTCTAGAGCAGCGTCCCTATGCGCTACATATAGTGCATACCCACTTTTTGTGCCACTGGACAGCAGCACAAGATTGAACACCACAAACTTGGTAAAGCATTCAGGGAACAAGTGTCAAGTGTCAAACAGAAAAGGAACCCACAACAACAAACATTGCAGAATTTAGTTACAACCCTAATTCCCATTGAAGCTGAGATATTGTGTAAAACGTAAAAAAAAAGGGGCTGCTGCATAGTCTAGTGGTTAAAGCAGGCAACCCGTGTACAATGGCTCAGCTCTGCAGCAGTCATGAGTTTGACTCCGACCTCACAACCCTTTTGCTGCATGATCCTCTTTAAAAGCAAAATGCAATGATTTTCAAATCCTTTTCAACCTATATTCAATTGAATACACTACAAAGACAAGACATTTAATATTCAAACTGATAAACTTCATAGTGTTTCTTGGTTTTTTTTTCGCAAATATTCAAACATTTTGAACTTGATGCCTGCAACACGTTCCAAAACAACTGAAGTGAGTGTCATGATTGGGTATAAAAGGAGCATTCCCCAAAAGGCTCAGTCATTTACAAGCAAGGATGGGGCGAGGTTCACCACTTTCTGAACAAATGCGTGAGCAAATAGTCCAACAGTTTAAGAACAACGTTTCTCAACGTACAATTGCAAGGAATTTAGGGATTTTATCATCAACGGTCCATAATATCATCAGAAGATTCAGACAATCTGATGAAATCTCTGCATGTTAGTGGCAAGGCTGAAACCTAATATTGAATGCCTATAACCTTTGATCCCTCAGACAGCACTCCATTAAAAACCAACATCATTCTGCAACTGCAAGTTAAAGTGCAAGTTAAAACTCTACCATGCAAAGAGAAAGCCATATATCAACAACACCCAGAAATGCCGCTGGCTTCCCTGGGCCTGAGCTCATCTGAGATGGACTGACGCAAAGTGGGAAAGTGTGCTGTGGTCTGACAAGTCTGCATTTCAAATTGTTTTTTGGAAGTCATGGACGTCGTGTCCACCTGGCCAAAGAGGAAAAGCCAGCATCTGTGATGGTATGGGGGTGTGGTAGTGGGTAACTTGCACAGCTGTGAAGGACCCATTAATGCTGAAAGGTACATACAGGTTTTGGAGCAACATATGCTGCCATCCAAGCTACATGTTTTTCAGGGACGTCCCTGCTTATTTCAGCAAGACAATGCCAAGACACATTCTGCACGTTACAACAGCCTGGCTTTGTAGTAAAAGAGTGCGAGTACTAGACTGGCCTGCCTGCAGTCCAGACTTGTCTCCAATGAACACACGTGGTGCAATATGAAGCACAAAATATGACAACAGAGACCCCGGACTGTTGAGCAACTGAAGTTGTACATCAAACAAGAATAGGAAAGAATTCCACCGATAAAGCTTCAACAATTAGTGTCCTCAGTTCCCAAACCCTTATTGAGTGTTAAAAGGAGAGGTGATGTAACATGGTGGTAAACATGCCCCTGTCACAGCTTTTTTGGAACGTGTTGTAGGCATCAAATTCAAAATGAGTAAAAAAAAAACAATAAAGTTTATCAGGTTGAACATTAAATATCTTGCCTATGTCGTGTATTAAATTAAATATAGGTTGAAAAGGATTTGCAAATCACTGTATTCTGTTTTTACTTACATTTTACACAACATCCCATCTTCACTGGAATTGGGCTTATAAGACCAAACTTTAGTCATAGATTTGTTGTGAGGTTCTTTTTGGTTTTAACTTGTTTACAGCTGTACAGTTTTGGTATCAGTATTAGCAGGTTCTAAAATTTGCCATATTGGAACTGGTAATCCATCCATCCATCCATTATCTATACCCGCTATTTCCTGCGCAGGGTCACGGGGGTCTGCTGGAGCCTATCCCAGCTCACTATGGGCGAAAGGCAGGGGTACACCCTGGACAGGTCGCCAGTCGATCGCAGGACCACATGTAGACATACAACCATTCACATGCTCACACCTAGGGACAATTTTAGGAACACGAATTGGAATTGGTAATCGATATTTAAAAAAATGTTATTGTGACATCTCTACCACTGATTGTCCTCCATGGTAGAGATGACCTGTAGAACATCTCTGGGAAATCATGTTTAGGTCCATCCAGGTTGCACCTCAGACTGTCCAGTAGCTCTGTGGTGTCCTAGTCAGGATCTGGGAGGAGATACCCAGGACACCATCAGTCATCTCATCAGGAGCATCCCAGATGTTGTCAGGCAGCACAAGCAGGTGGAGGCCATATAAACTACGGAGGACCATTTAGAGCTGCTGCAGTGGCATTTTAAATAAATGGACTAACCTGTCACATCAGTTTTTCAGTTTACGTTTCTTGGTGACTTCAAATTCAGGCCTCTGTGGGTTGATAATTTTAATTTTCATGAAATGGTGTAGCATCCTGTTGTTCCTAACACATTACCCATTCCATATCAGAATGGATATTCAGCAGAATTTTTTTCCCAATTGAGATTTGATGTGTTTTCAAAGTGTTCCTTTAATTTTTTTGAGTAGTGTATTTTAAAGATAATATGTTTGGGTGTGCTCTTAGTACTACTTTTAGTACTTTTAGTACTTTTAGCCACAGCTGGTGTCATGGTGTCCAGAAAACTATGTGGACTTTTTTGATAGTTGGAAGGCGTTTTGGGGAATGCCTGGTCTGGTGCAGCTCTTATATCTAGATATCTAGATGATTTTAGTAGGTCAGAGTAAAAATAGATACTGCTTGGCATTTAGAACCAAAAGAAAATCAGCTCTCTGGGCTCTAAGTCTTTTAGTTAACAATCTAATAAACAAAACTCTGTGTGGTATTTTTTGTTTATCAAAAACGTAACTACAGGAGGACTAGCAGGTCAGTTTAAATGAGTCGACGCCATTCAGTTGAATGAATTATCATATTAATTATCATGTTCCACCCTTCAAATCAAAACTGAACCTAAATGTGATAATAATACGTTAGATGGCGTCACACTTTAAGGCTGATTTATACTTCTGCCTCAAAGCTACACCTTAGCTACGTTGTGGGTGTGAACATTACAGCATAGGCTATGGCGTCCACCTCTTTCCAAGTGCAATGACACATTACAGCAACACAGACCAGAAGAAACATCATAGGTAGATTTCTTATTTGTTTTCAAATTTCCCAACACTATTCCTTCTTCGTTTTCCAGCTGGTAGAACAATAGATGGCTGTAATGTCTGTAAAACGCCTGATGCTCAACATTCATCAGCTCCAACTCACATAAGAAAAAATACTTTATTAGCTCCGTTGCTACGTCTGAGCTACTCACAGGAAGTAAACTCAACGCTGTGGGCTACAGCGCCATGGTGGTAAAATTATAGAGCAAGAATAATGCTGAGGGGGTCAACTGTACCTACGACATAGAAGGATAAATCCAGCTTCCATTTTCTCTCTGAGAGCTCAGATTTCATGCGTTTTCTTTGCTCAGTTCAGATAAAGTCATAATGGTGGAAGACTTTAATATTAACATGGATGTTGACAGTGACAGCTTGTCCAGTGTAGTTCAGCAAAAGGCGCTGTGGAGGACCATTTCAGGATCCTTATAAGAGGAAGTTTGCTGTCAATCAGCCCACCACTGATGGGCTAGTGATCTGCTAATCACCTCCTATCCCATGATGTCTCTGTCAAGAGCCATAAACGTTCAGGGATAAATAAACAATAAACAGATCAGAGTAAATAAACAGTTGTGGATTGTTTGTTTGACTCAGGCTGCCACACACACATCTGGGGTCTGTTTCAGAAAGCGAGGTCACTGAACATAATTCAGTGGTGGACGTACCTAGGGTGACCATATACTAGGCCCCCCCTAGTTGGTCAGAGAGGTCAAAACTAGGCTTTGCTGCCACACACAAGTAGACAAAATTATTGGAATAATTTTATCTATTAGACAAAATGATTCCAATAGTTACTCCCATAAATCAAATTATAGTTAATTCAAATGACCCTTAGGCTGAATTTTGTGCCACCAATTAGTCTAAACGGCATGTTTGTTGGATGGAAGGAAACCAGAGGAAAACCATGCTGAACCAAGATCCACCTGAATCTTCTAGCTGTGAAGTGTTGGTGCTAAAATACAACAAAAAATTGCAACCTCAGACAAACAACAACAGATAAAACATCAAAAATTAAGTTGGCCATACTAAGTACAAATAAGTTCCCCCGTGTCTGGACAGCTTGTAGATCCACCATTAGCAGCTGACACTTGGAGGAGCAAAGAAGCCAGCGATCTCTGGTTCCTCAGATGTTCATCAATAACTGATACAACCATCATGGATGAAGATTACTCCGGAAACCTTTGCCTACAATATGCAGATGGATTCACAAGAGACACTCTACTGTTCAACCATCACCATGGAAACATGGATTGTACTAATTGGGGAGTACCACAGGGCTCTGTATGAGGACTTCTGCTCCAACTCAGCAGCATCTGCTGTTAATAGATAAAATATTAGTTTATATGAGGATGACGCTCTGATTTATGTTTCCAATCAATATTCCAGATCTGTATACTTTTAAAAGAATTAAACAAACATGTGATGTCACACATACAGTTGAAACCAGATGTTTACATCCACCGTTAAAAAAAATACATTTTTTTCTCTCTGACATTAAATCAGACAATCCTTTCCTGTTTTAGGTCAGTTGGGATTACTTTTTTTTTGCCTTCCTAAATGTCAGAATAATGAGTGAGAGAGATTTTTAAGAGTTTCTTCAAAATAATTAGTTATTATAATTACTCTAATTCATTAGTCTTAGTCTCAAATGTTGTCAGGGTCTTCCTTACAGAGGCTTGTCACAACAGGATGACCACTCCAGAACATGGAATTTGTTGTTCTAAAGACACTGAACTAATTTGGTGGTATGTTTAGGATCATTGTCCATCTGGAAATTGTAGCCCAGGATGAACCAGACTGGTGGAGGCACACCTGTGGGTGTATTTGAGGTAAATATGTATTAATTGTATTAATTAACATGTATTAACATGTATTAACATGTATTAATTAACCAATCAGAGGCTTCCATAACCATGATATCATCATCTGGGCTTTCCCAAACTGTTTAAAGGAATATTAATCTTAGTGTATGTAAACATCGGACTTTGAAGAAAGTTCTAAAAAAATCTCACTCTCTCATTGTTCTGATATTTAGCAAATAGAAATCATTTAGCTAGTCATAACTGGCATGAAACAGGAAAAGCTTAGTCTGATTTCATGTCAGAGTATAAAAAAGGTTATGTCTTTTTATACAGTTTATACAATGGTTTTAACTATATATAAATACAAATGCACATACTCTCTCTCTCTCTCTCTCACACACACACACACACACACACACACACACACACCTTATCAACTTATTTTTATATATTTTTTTTTAAATTTCTTACACAATTGCTAATTTTTTAAAACTTTATTCCATTTCTGGGTTCAAAGCTATTTTTTTTTGTAATTGTCCTATATTCTATTCTTTATTTTCTGTACAGAGAGCCTAAGATTTTTAATGTAATTTCTATAGTGGCAATAAACCTGAAACCTTTGTTTTTGTCTTTCCCTCTTAGTGTTGTGTTTAACAGACCTGAATCCTCCAGGAAACAAGAAAATAGATAAAATGTCAGCTTTTCTAAAGGTCTGCACACCTGCTGATGATTGAATCTGATAGAAGAGGGCTTAGTTTTACCAATACTTTTATTTTCTTTGGCGTTTCATATATTTTCATATTATACATTTATATTCATAAATAAATGATAACTGAAGTTTTAATTTCATAAGCATAAAATCTGCTATGATCAAAACAAGCAAACAACAGGATGACTGTTAATACTCAATTTCTTAATTACTATTTTCACTTTACATGTCATCCGAATGTTTGTCTGATTTGTGATTATAGTTTTTAAACACACTGGAGATGTAGATGTCAGTGCAAAGCCACTCAAGGTCATTTTTTATGGTTTAAAATAAATATCAAAGTAGGATCATTTTTAGAGGTTAATAATAAAAGGTGGGCCTACTTCATACAGTATCAATGTTGAAGGATTAAAGTCATTCAGTAGGTCTGAAAAAAGAAGAACAAATCTGCTGATTTGTAACATTTCATAAAGTAGGTGTTTATGTTTGTACACTTCATGCACTTTCGTTTATATTTATATCTATGTTGATAGATCTACTCGATTTCCTTTTTTTCGAAGAAAGATTGTTGGTTTTAACCAATTTAAAAGGTTTGGCTAATGTATTTTTTTTCCCTCTCTTTAAAAAAAAAAAAAAGTTAAATGTTCTGTTCGAAAATCATACAGATGTTGCTGCTGCTTTTCAATCATAATAATAAGATACATTATCTGGATTGTATTTAATAAATGCTGCAACAATAACAGAAAT
>JBAMYA010046363.1:0-11068 GCA_037176975.1 Arrhamphus sclerolepis | reverse complement strand
GAACTCTTCGGTATATGTACACACACACACACACACACATATATATATGTGTGTGTGTGTGTGTGTGTATATATTCTTTATTTAACCAGGTGTGAGTCTCACGGAGATTTAAATCTGGCCAAGAACACAACAGTTAGTTAAAAAGACATCAGACAAAACAAAGCAACAAACAATGTCCAGAACAATTCAAATCAAATAATTGCACCCATCAAGGGAACTTCCATAAAAGTGACATAAATTCACCCAGAGTAATGAGTTGGGTGCCAGGACGCTGGCACAATTTACTTAGACTTATTTAAAAACTTTCTTTCCAAGAAAGACAGTCTGAGGTACGTCACTACTGTCGCCATTTAAAAGCAAACAAACAAGGGACTCCATAAAAGTAGACGCACGTTGGGAAACCACAAGGTTGCTGGGGTGATGGTAAACTGGAACCTTTCAGTAAAGTTCATCAGCTTTGGTCAAACAGAAGAACGTTGAGAAATCTAAATACGTGTTTGGGTCTGATTTTCCATTTCCATGAGTTCTTAAAGGAACATCTGCCAAGTCTTGAATCTACTTGAACTCAGAACAACCAGAGATCGGGAAGCTCATCCTGAGTAAGAGTCCAAAACACAAATAAAACTTACAAAACTGGCAGCTTAAAGATGATGAATTAATCGTGTCGTACATATGTGGAAAATGAAATAAATTCAGTGTGAAACTTCCAGTGAGAGCAGCTTGTGGTTGGGTATCAGGATATAAAGTTGCTGTCGTTTTCATTTGTTTTATTAACTCAAAGTATTTAGTTGTATCTCTGGACTCAAGTCATTCATTTGATGACTTGAGAAAATGTAAAAAGACCTGCAGCTTGACTCAGACCTTTACACCAGTGGCTTGTGACCTGACTTGGACTTGAGCCTGTTGACTTGAAAACACTTGATATTTCAGCCCAAACCCAAAAATGAAAACGTGTTATTTAAACTGTACGAATCAATAAATTTCCCTCATCACAACAAGCGCAGACTGTGTCTCTCTCTTTGTTGTGTATGTATTAAGATTTAATTGCAGAACTGTTAGGACTTGGAGAGACTTGGGACCTGAGAACAGGGACTTACTTGAGATTTGCAGAACGATGACTTGGTGTTGCCTCATCCCAGCCAGATCTGTGTTAAATGTGGAGTAAATTATGACGTTTTTGTCAGTGTTTTGTGTGTAACAAAGAACATAGTGTGTTCTTAAAAGAACATCTGCAACATGCTCTGGTCAAATGTGTAGAACCATGACGACTCAAAACCAAAATAACTGGAATAAAATTGTACCGGTGTTGATTCATCCTTTTTTCCAGGGCTGGCTATCCTGACTGTAAAAGGCCAGCACTTCGCCGATGAATGACATTTACAGCAGATTATGTCACAATCTCCATCCGCAAGCTTGTAGAGGTTTCTGAAGGAATCCTGAGGGGAAAAGCTAATTATAAACTTGTTTAATTGTCTAAATAAGTTTCTATCACATTGTACGTGGCATGAATGCTGTGAAGTGATCCATCTGAAACATCAGTGTTTAAAAATGTCTTATTTCCAGTTCGCTTTCACTTGCATAGCTCCAGTTAGTCATCTCAAGGCACTTTTCACAGATAGCATTTGTAATTTACATTTTAACTCACTGTAAATAATGTTATCCAAATTATTTCTATTCATAATCTAATTCATTCAAGAATTGAAATTAAAAACAACAACTCAAGTTTGAACTTTATTTTGCTTCCATCTCTGGAATGAAAACCCAATAAAACTGTACATGAATGGGTGTACATTCATCATTTGTCAGTGAAAACTCTCACTCTTTCTCTGATTCTAAGCTGATGAATCAGAAACTCAAGCCAGCATCTTCATGAGGTGTTTTTGCATTAGTTCTGGAGTTGATCGGAACATTTCACACCAAAGCAGATTCATCTCTGGGTCACAGAACCGTCTCCTTCCTGAGATCTATGATGGTGGACATTCCCATGATGTTTCTACTGGAGTACAATTGTTTGAACAGATGAACGTGGAACCTTCAGGATGAACCAGACTGGTGTAGGTCCACAATTCTCTTCCTGATATCTTGGCTGATTTCTTATGATTTTCCCATGATGTCATAAAAGGAAGCAGTATGTTTGAGGTGTACCTTAAAATACATCTACAGGTGTGCCTCCAATAAGCTTAAATGTTTAATTATCCTAAGCCATGACATCATCATCTGGACTTTCTCAAATAGTTCAAAAGTTTGGATTTTGAAGAAAGTAATGAAAAGAGTTATCAGAAATATTTATTTCTCTCATCATCCTGTCATTTAGAAGGAATGGTAGTAGAAATTATTTTTAGTAGAAATTATTTTGGTTATCCTAATTGCAGGAAAAAGTTAGTCTGCGTTAATGTTATGTGTCTGTCTATAAAGTGTACTTAGACCTCTGGCATACATATATGTATTTACATATAAATATGTGTGTGTGTGTTTGAAAAGTAAACAAATCAATGAGATATAGTAAATTCAGATGCCAAATGAAAAAGGATAAATGCATCAACAAAACAAGCAGTGTTGTAAAGATAAATATATATCTTATTAGATTTGTTGTCATTGTATATGAAACTATTTTTGATTGTTTGAAATGTTCAATTAATAATCACAAATAGCTAATAATAAATTAGTTAATGAATGTTTTCCCCTTTGCTTACTTTATAATTTTAAAAATATATATCCTAGTTTAATAGCTGAACATATTTGCAACAGAAAAATTAAAATGTTCTGTTTATCGTGATATATTGTCTAAAACGAAGGAATACATATATCATTCATTCGTGAAAGGTCGTCATGAGAACGATAAAAGTTTTCTTGAGATAGTTTAAGTTGTAATAAAACATAACATTAGCAGAGTTAGCACAGAGGGGGGAGGGGCATCCCCCGGAAGTAGCTGTTCTTCTTCGTGGGAGGAGGAGTCCGTTGCTTAGTGCCACGTTGATGGAGACCAGTGGGGACGTGGAAACCCGTCTGGAGTCCGCAGCCGGGACCCGGTAGCCTGCAGTGTGTTGCTTCCGCGGCCGTTGAAGAGTCACAAAAGTCGAAAACAGGACCTTGTTCGGGCGGAGCGTGCGTTCTTCTCCTGTTTGTTTATGAGCCGTTAAAAGAGAAGAAGGTAAGCGGCTTTAGAGGAGTAAAAAAAAAAGGAGCCGTCCGGTCTCCTTACTGGTCTACATGGACCTGGTCTCCGGACCTTGCGCTCTCCTAGCAGGCTTCAGACGTGTCCTTTACCGGGTCACACCGCTTCGGCATGTGTCAGGAAGCGGTAATGATCCGGTTTGAGCTTCAGCACCGATGTCTTTACCGGTTCTAGTTGATGCAGCTGCTGTTAGCTCGATGCTAAGCCAATAAAAATGAGAAGGATTTTACACCTGTGATTAAAACTGCAGGATCCAGGTGATGATGAGGCCATTTAGCTGTTATTCTGTTACCAACCAGATGCACAGTGGCACGCAGAGAGGATAAATGTTTAGTTGCATGGACGTGAACCTCACACAGATTCACTCTTCACACTTTCATAGTCATCTTTACCTGGAAAACATCATTCAATAAGTCAGTGGCTTTTAGTAAAGAAAGATGTGTTTATGTTGAATTGACAGGGTTTTCTGTTATCTGTCTTGCCCTTCTGGAGGGGTCCCAACAAAGAAAGATAAAGTCCTGTCAATCAAGCAGCTCAATGCAAAGAGCCTCAAAACAAAACAATTTTTAAAAATCCTCTAATGAAACGCTTAGATTGAGCAATAATGAACTTTCCGATGCTGAGTTTGCTCTAACGTCAGTTGACCTTTATTTTTCTACATTTCTATGAAAGATAAGTGGTAGAAAGTACTGGATGTTTTACCTGAAGTTTTGTACTTCTCTACATTTTAAAGTGCAACTATTCCTAAGTTTAAAGAGAGAAATAACTAAATAAAGGTACCTTGGGAAGTGATGGGCAGGAGACCAAACTGACGTGTAAATCCCACAAAAGATGAGATGGATGAGGTGGACAGCAGATGAAATGAAAAAAAAATATGACAATGCCACCTTTGAAAATGTTTCATAGTACAAATTTAAATTCCCAAATTTGCAACCAAAAACAAAAAGCCAACACACTTTATTGACTCAAATTTGGGAGGAAAAAAATCCCTTTCAGTCTTGACTAAACAGAACCCTACCATGTGTAATGATGATTTGAAACCCATTAAGACCAACAAGTCCACTTTGTTTTTTTTTTTCTCATTTCTGTGATTATTCCTATAGAAGTCACAAAAAAAAAAAAATCAAATTACATTACATTTAACGGATATTGTAAATACTTTGTACTGACCTCTTCACTTATCTCATTTCCAGGATGAAGCTTAAAGAAATCAACCGCACGGCCATCCAGAGCTGGAGTCCTGCTCAGCAGCACCCCATCTACCTGGCAACAGGTACAAGCAGCAAGCAGCCACTCACAATGAATGTCGTTAGCTTTGTTTTTTGTCACATTCCAGCTTCTTAAAGAGACTTAAACTAATATGAGGAATAGAATGCTTGTTTGCACCAAAGGAAACATGTAGCTAAAAGTGGCATCAGAATGTTTAATTTTTCCTTTATGGCCAGTAAGAAGCTCTATATGCAAACTAGGACTGTTTTTTGTTTTTTAAAGCCGAAGTATGTAGTAACACAGTTACTTCATACACACAGTCATGTAATACCACCTTTTGAAAATGTTTTACGATACAGATGTGATCTTGGAAGATTTTTTTGGGGAAAAAAAAAATCAGAATTCCTGACCTTATCATTTCTAAAAAGAAAAAGAAATTCATACTAAGGAAGAAATCAGTGATAAACTCAGATATTTATTAAAATAAATGAGGAGATATCTTATTCAATGAAAAAAGAGACGTTATAAATCTCAAAAAAGTTGGCATGGACAAAAATGTATGTGTGTGTATATATATGTATATATAATATTATACATACCTTACCTTATACATATCTTTTTATACATATATTCGTGTGTGTATATATAAACATAGTAGAGCCCAGAATTCCTTCTTAATTTTCTCATTTACAGATTATTATTTCACCTCATATTTGACATAAATTAGACACACAAGTAATTCTGAAGCCGTGACCAGTTCATTTCAGATATAATGTTTAAAGAAACGTCTTTAACAGAGTGAAAACAAAAGAAATCTGTGTCCAAAATGATTCCTACCCTGTCTCAATAATCAAACCCCTTATTTCCCATCACAGCCTTGATGATTTTTGTATTTGTGCAAGTTTCTGTCAAGTATCTGCAGGGACGCTGGACCAGTCCTCCTTTGAAAAAGTTCCCAGATCTTTGAGGTTGGAGGGTTTCTGTTTCTTGAGCTCCTTCCAGGTTCTCAATGAGGTTTATATGAGGACTCTGATTGGACAACTCCACATCATTGATATCATTGTTCTGGAACCATTTCTGGACCACCTTGGTCGTATGCTTTGGATCCTTGTCCTGCTGAAAGGTCCAATGCTCCCTCAGGTCAAGGTTCTCTGCTGACTGCCCAGGGTTCTCACCACCATATAAATGACGGTGGTTTAATCACCAACCTACTTCCTGTGACATTTGTTAACTCATGCCCTCTATTCCCGTCTCCCCACTCACTCACCATTATCGAGATGCAGGTAGAGCTGGCCAGTTCTTCAATTCTCCTACCGAATCACGAGTCCAATGTCTCCACTAACACGGTTTATATGACTCCTCTGGCTGCTAACGCTATTGAAATGGCGTTAGTGAGAGCGGACAGCTTCATAGTGGAATTACTGTGTGATTTAGCTGAACCTAGTGAGACGGACTCGGTTCAGCTGGCTCTCCAGTCGCTGAACCAAGTGAGTTATGGACTTGCTGACTCAGCGGGTTGCACAGGCAGAAACTTAACGGACTCACGTGGTCTTGCTGAGCTTCACTGCAGTCATTGATTTAAGTGAATAATAAATTAATCCTTCTAAACCGGAGCTGTCGCCAGCGACAGGAAGTGATATTTTTCAAACTACCGTAACTCTTTGACTGTTCAGACTAGTGATGTAATTCCAACGGATTCTGAAAGCTGAGAAGTGCAGGTTTGCGCTGATATACGGTACATTAGTGTTTTTGAGCTTTTGCACATTTATGTGACCATTTTTAATGTTTGTAAATATTTATATAGCTATTTGAAATAGTATTTCTTTAACTTTTGTTATGATGTATTTTTTGTTGTTGTCTTTATTTATAACCTTAGCACACTCCTAAATGGTGCATGTTGCAATCACAAAAGAAAAATAAGGAAAATAAACCACTGGCAGCAGCACCTTGGTCTCAAAAGCTGAACCCTGCTGCCTGAGGTTTTCTTCCAGAATCTTCTGCTCGTTGATGAACTTCCTCTTTAACCAAGTTGCCAGGCCCGTTTGCAGAAAAGCAGTCCCATAGCATGATGCTTCCACCTCCATGTTTCCCAGGAGGGACCGTGTTCTTCTCCTTTCTTTCGCCGGATGAAACCACATCTCTGTAACCAATAAGTTCTATTTTTTGTTTCGGCTTCGAAACAAAGAGCTTTTCGTCCTCTTCTAGGTTCGTCTTTGTCAGACGAGCTTTTCCATGCTTGGGTTGAAGGAGGAGGTCCTTCTTGGTCCACATCCGTGGAGACTGTTGTGGTGCAGTACTGTTGTAGTATCTGCCTTGATGTCTCACCACTTTCACTCAGGTCCTTCAGGACCTCCTTGGTAGTGGTCCTTGGTCTGCTTTCTGCATGTGGCTTGATGTTTCTGGCTAGCCGAGGCGACACTAGACACTTCTGATTGCATCTTTTGAGAGTTTTCACTATTAAACTTCTGGTACTTCTTGAAGATACTTTGCACTGTTGACACTGGGACCTGAAACTTCTTTTCTTCCTTTTTGCTGTTTACAACGATGCTCTTAAGTCCTCGCTGAGTTCTTTAGTCTTTGTCATCGCAAGTTTTGCGTTGACTTGAAAATAACTGAAATGTCACAAGAAGGTCAACTGTTATAATCAGGAAACTGGAGAAAGAAACTCACAAACTTTGAAAATACAAGTAAACATTTTTGAGAGAATTAAACACTTAAAGAGAACGGTTTCTTTCAACATCCCATGGTTGTTTGTCCTGGTATCACTGGGGTAGGAATCATTGTGGACATGCTGATTTTTTTTTTTTTTTTTTTGTTAAAGTTTAAATAAACACCTTCAGTTGTGTTACTTCACGTAAATAAACTTTCTTGCGTGTCCTATACATATGAAACCTGAGCTGAAATAAAAATCTGCAAATGAGAAAATTAAGAAATTCCTTGTATTCGACAGGGAGGGGTAGGGATAATTTTGGGGGGGGGTGTGTATGCACACACACACACACACACACAAATGAACATATAGGTGTTGCTTTGTGACAGTTCGTTGCAGACATTTCAAGTAACAATAATGATGGCTAGAGTTCTCAGAAAAAGATAGAAAAGTTTTGAAATGAAAGAGGTTCTGGACATCCATCTACATTATCCTCCAACAATATTTCCAAATGTTGAGTTAAATGATGAAGTTTTACACTCAACCTGGTTTTCAGAAAACTGACCAGTGTGTCATATCAGCGCAGAGTGCAAAAGTTATTTTGAAATATTTAGTTTAATCAGAGCAGAAACTCGCAGCCCCAAAATATACACAGTTTATTAATTATACAGAGATTGAACGTCTCCGTTTCTGTTCCTGCAGGGACGTCAGCCCAGCAGCTGGACGCCTCCTTCAGCACCAATGCCTCTCTGGAGATCTTCCAGCTGGACCTGGCCGAACCATCTCTGGACATGAAATCATGTGGCACCTTCTCCTCCACTCACAGGTGAGACATCTCCTCACGGATGCTCTTTTCTTTTTCGATGCTGCTCTTCATCTTACATTTTCACTACCTCTTCCCCCCAACAGATACCACAAACTGGTTTGGGGTCCATTTGGCATAGACCAGGGTCACCCGTCTGGCATCCTTGTCGCGGGAGGAGAGAACGGAAACGTCATCTTGTACGACCCCGCGAAGATCATCGCCGGGGAGAGCGACGTCATCATCGCTGAGAGCAGCAAACACACGGGACCAGTGAGAGGTCTCGACGTGAACCCCTTCCAGGTACAACAGGCTCAGCTCTGTTCATCGCCGTGGAAACTGTCTGGATTTCAGGTCAAAGTGATGGACTCATTTTGTGTTTGGTTCTGTTTCCTCCCAGACAAACCTGGTGGCGTCAGGAGGAAACGAGTCTGAAATTTATATCTGGGACATGAATAGCTTTGGTTCTCCAATGACACCAGGACCTAAAACACAGGTATTTACACATTTCTCTGATTTTTCTGGTGGATTTTATAGTTGAAATCAATATCATCAGCTCCAAAGGAACTGTAGATCATTTCTCCGAAGTCCTGATCAATACCTGCATCACACGGGACCTTGTTAAAGGTTGGGGGTTCATGGAAATGGAGGATTACGTCAATATTCTGAAGAACAACGGAAATAATCTGCTGCTAGCATGTTTATAGTACAAAGTATGTATATCCCCTTTGTGGAGGTTTACAACAAAATAAAACAAACACCTACATGTGTCCAAGAGTCCAGTCTCAGTCTCATTGAGAATCTCTGGGTGAGCTCATGGTTGACGCCCGTAAACTCTGGAGCTTTGATGATCTGGACTATTTTTCATAGAAAAATGGGCCAAACGGCACCAATTACTTGTAATTTTTTGATTATGCTGCTAAAATATACAACAATGATAAGAGTAAGAATTAAAAAAAAAAAGATGATAAAGTGATAAAGGTGCACAGAACACAGAGTCTGTCAGCATTTATGTCAGAATTCTGTTAGTTATCCAAAATCTTTATAGCTCAGATTACTGTAAAAGTTTATTTTGTTGTTGTTTTTTGTCTTAGCCTCTGGAGGACATCAGTTGTGTGTCGTGGAACCGGCAGGTCCAGCACATCCTGGCCTCTGCCAGCCCCGGTGGCCGAGCCTCAGTCTGGGACCTCCGCAAGAATGACCTCATCATCAAAGTCAGCGACCACAGCAACAGAGTACGTCATCCACTCAGCAGAAACGTCCCATCTTGGACTAAGAAAAAGAGAAAATGATTTTTTTCTGGTTCTGCTTTTGGCTTCCTGCAGATGCACTGTTCTGGTTTGGCCTGGAACCCAGAAGTGGCCACTCAGCTGGTCTTGGCCTCAGAGGACGACCGGATGCCGGTAATCCAGATGTGGGACTTACGTTTTGCTACCTCTCCTCTCAAGATTCTGGAGCATCACACACGGTAAGCATATCTTTTTCTCACTTCAGATTTATTCTGTTCATGTTTTATTTGCATTTGTAATTAAAAACAAAACAAAAAAAAATCCACAAAAATGCCTCCAAAATTGACCAAAAAGTCTAAATATAATTTTGACTTTTTTAGCTATTTGAACTCTTTCTAGAACAGAACTTTCAGCATTCAGCTAGAAATGCTTAAGTAACAAAACAATCGCATAATAATTCTTCTAACATCTTGGCGTCATTTTAGGCTTTTAAAAGCAGGAAGTTAAGTCATCCAGGTCTTCACTTCTGAGACCATTTGAATAATTTCCTGTGATCGCAAGAAGAAATACAACTGGGTATCATCTACATAACAGTGAAAATTGATGTTATGTTTTCAAAAGGAAGCATATATTATGAGAAAAGTATCAGTCCAAGTACAAACGCTGTGGTACTCCACAGCTGACCCCAGCACGACTGGAACGATCATTCTTTATGTGGACAAACTGAAATCGGTCTGATAAACACGACTTGAACCGTTTCTCAAAGAAAATGCTCGGGTTTGATTTTTGAGTTTGTTGTGATCTCAGATCAAGCAGAATATTTTACATATGTTTTCCTGTCCTCACATGCAGGGGTGTCCTGGCCATCGCCTGGAGCTTGGCTGATCCGGAGCTGCTTCTGAGTTGTGGGAAGGACAGCAGGATTCTGTGCTGGAATCCAAACACAGCAGAGGTGCAAGTTTCACATTAGCTCAGTAGTGGCTCAGTGTATGTTGTCTGAATGTGTCTTCAGAAATGTGAGGGATTATTGATTTGAATTTCCAGGTGCTGTACGAGCTGCCCACCAGCAGCCAGTGGTGTTTCGACATCCAGTGGTGCCCCAGAAACCCCGCGGTGCTGTCGGCCGCCGGTTTCGACGGACACATCGACATCTATTCCATCATGGGAGGCAGCAGCCAGGCACAGAGCCAGAGACACGCTGACCAGGTGAGATTGAAAGATCCAGTACTGGGAAGGTTTGCACCCAAAGAGATTCATGCAAATACTTTGTATATCTCTCTCAGGGTAGTTGCAGTCATACAAAAACACTTGACTTTGTTTTTTTTCTAAATTTTATGACTGTTGTTTTGGATGAGCAGCAGAAATTTTACTTGAATGCTTTCTTAGTTAATCTTCTAAATCAGAGGTGTCAAAGTTAAGTCCATCCTGAGCTATGTCATCACCATGGTTACCATTAAAGAGTTTTTCTTTACCTTCTCAACCAGCTGTGTTGTCAGGTTTTCTGCTAGTTGTGGAACTCTGTGTATATATTTATTAAACAACGACACACACGCATAAATGTATACGTGTATGTGTGTACATATATATAATTGCAGAAAATGGGGCCATATGTGCACACAATTCAAAAATTAATTTAAAAGTAACAAACTTTTGATTAAATTTGATATTCTAACGTTTAACAATACAGGACACAACTGATCTATGTAATGTGGGTCTAGACAAAGCATTTTAAGTCATGAAGATATTCTGAGAAGAGAAAAAAAAATAAAAACAATGAACAGAAGAAAAGTTGATTTGTAGTTCTAAACATATTTTGGGTGTTTAACCATTTTTGTCTCTTTCAAAATGTTGTTCTACTCTCCTACAGCGTCTGTTACAATTACATGTAGTTACTACTTTTGAAGTAACTATTGAATTTTGCGCATTTTTGATCTGATTTAATCACAATTAATTGCAGAAATTTGTGATTAATCACAATTACAAATTTAAATCATTGCCTATAT
>JBAMYA010046362.1:0-11070 GCA_037176975.1 Arrhamphus sclerolepis | reverse complement strand
TTGTAGTGCAAGGTACCGAGATGCATGACATGCCTGTTATCTTATTTCTCAATATCTTAATCCTTGCTTCATCTTTTGGAGTCTTAGTCCCTCTTGCCGGAGATGTGACCACAGGAGGTGAGGTGACAGATATTTAAAAGTGAGAATAAATGCCTCAAAGCCATAAGTTTAAATGACATGTAAAACAGCATATTTTGTTGCATTTGTCTACTGCATTGCATTATTTAAGTGAAATGGACATTAAAGTCATTTGTGACAACCTATGTACTTACTCTCAGCCATTTAAAGCACAAGCCTGTATAATACCCCTTCAAGTGCTACAGATGCAGAAAGTACCTTAAATATGTTTAGCTTTGCTTATAGCTGCTTCAGCAAACCTCCTTTCTCTCCAGTCTACCTTCCTCTTGATTCGTTTTAGGAGAGGAGTCACCCATTTATTTTTGGTCAGTTTGTTTCTTTTTTAAAAAAAAAGAGGGAGTAAAAAAAAAAAGAGTCAAATCGACAATTTCTTTTGACCTTTAAGCAGATGGCTGGGTTGGATTCAGCTGATTACAAATTGGGAAAACAAGAACATTGTACTGTTTGGATGTTTACAGATATATTCATTATCATCACATTATGTCTGTTATTTTCCAGAAGTGGGGTCTCAGTGAAAATTACCATTCTCTCCATGTGGAACCATGCAACTCAAGGAGCTGTGTGGGATGTGGGATCAGCGGAAAATAAAAAATAAAATCTGAAAAGATAGATAAACAAATAATATTAAATTATACATTTTAAGTTTTAGTCAAATTGTCCACGATATGAGCAAATCATTTTCTGAATATGAGCTCGCTTTTTTCGTCAGAACTTTCCATGGTTTTTAGTTTCAAGGTTAATCACAGGTATTGAGCTAAATTGCTGTTTTAATTATTAACTAACTTTAAGAGACCATTTGCCAAAGATACACAATGTAGTAATTGTGACTGAAAATAAATTCAGCTAAAACACAGTATTTTTTTTAGAGAAGAACTGATTTGCTATTTCACATGGATTCATAAAATGACAAGCAAACATACACCGTTTAGTTTGCTTTAAGAAAAGTGACTCTTAATGATTTGAAATTTGTCACCTGACAAAGGTAATGAAGCAAAGCTTGATTAAAGGATGGTAGTTCACAATGACACTGGTGAGAATGTCTACAAGTTTTTGAATTCAGTTTAAGACATTTTTATTATTTGTCACAGTTAAATTAAATGTTCTCATGAATGCTACATGATCCTCTAAACTTTTAAATGAAATAAGCTTAAAATGAGGACACTGAGTGATTATTTCAGTGAAAAACCAGAAGTTCCTCAGTATTCATTTTCATTTGATCAGGTTTCCCAATAACATAAAAATATAAAATAAAATAAACAATAAATAAAATAAAATGAACAATAAATAAAAAAGAAGTTGGTACTGATGGTGGATGAATGGTGATGTTTCCACTGAAAACATCATTTCACACAGAATCATCTGGGCTCAGTTGGGTTTTAATGTCCTTATATTTTATAATTCTTTCCAGTAAGTGCAAAGGATGAAAAAAGCAAATATTCAGTGGTTGCAAAATGATGCTGTAGTATCTGTGCCGAAGCCCTCAACCCTCACCAATGAGGAAACGATTTTCTTTTTTTTTTTTCCCAAACACATACATTACATTGTGATTTGTTTTTTTTTTTCTTTTCTGAGCAAAATACCTCACTCCGACAGAGAGAGTCCTCATCAGAAACAACAAGACATTTTGTTTTTTGTTTTATGTTGTTTTTTGGATGGGTCATTGATGTGAGAGTTGAAAACAGTCGTGCGGTTTGACAGATCAGTAATCTGAAACTCTTCTTTGAATGCCATGTCACCCTGGTCTGAAGGGCAGAAGGAAGATCCAGCTTTTTATCACTGCGCATTTCAAAATCCAGCATCCCTGGTGGTGTGAGAGTGCATTAGTGCATAAGGCATGGGTACCTTTCAGGCAACATTAATGTTTAATGACAGGTATTTGTGCAGCCCATCTAGCTCTCCAGATGAGATCTTTTCTTAAGATAGGCCTCGCTTATTTTAGCAAGACAATGCCAAACCCACATTCTACATTGTAATCAGACTGGTCCGTGTCATTGAGCCGTATAGTTTATTAAAAAAATATATATACAAAAAGCATGTTGCTCTAAAAATAAATAAATAAATCATGGTCTTTTCTATTTAACAAAAGAAAATAAGCAGTTTTTTGTTTGCTTGTTTTATGTTCGCACAATAAGTATGTTGTTTAACTGTATAATTTGAAAAACAGCAGTTAACAGCCACTACATGAGCTAATCACGTCCAAAAGTGAGCGGTATTTCTTCTTTTTTATTTTTTTATTTTTCTTTATTTTCACATGGAAGAAGAAAATACATAATATTACACTTTATTATAGTAAAATGTGAAGGAGGATTGCCAAAAGCCCTTGAGGGGTTTAAAAGTTGGTAACCTCCATCTAAAATTTATAAAACTTTAACAATTTGGAAAAATATTCATATCTACATACACGTTGCAAAATAACAGTCCACCTCAGCTTTAAAAGGAGATGCCATCAGGGAAACGACAAGCTTTATTTTCTGACCATGAACTTCCATTTGAGGTTGAAGAATTTAGCTGCTCTCCACACAAAGTCAAGCTTTCTTTTTTTTTTTTCCTTCATAGACTTCATATTTTCACATTTAGAATGTAACTACTTAATCCTTTGTCATGGCAAAACACAAGAGGAAAACTCTTCTACTCTCTGCTCTCAGAGATGCATGTCCGCTCATCCACAGTCTCTCCAAAGGCAATTCAGGAGATTCAAAAGGACTATCACTCAATCTCTTATTTTTTAGCTTTTATAGCAATTAAATGTTTTCTTCGTTTTTTCAGGAATGTGCGAGGACATTCATTCATTTACATATTAATTAAACAAAAAAAATAACTATGGCTCTCCTAACCTGTGAGAAGTCCTAGCCATTTTTCAGGACTTAATGGATACCTGTGTGTTTGTGCCACAGCAGGGCCAGGATCATGATTCCAACCGAAGTCACGCTACAGAATGAACGATTTCTGGTGAGGAATTAGGACAAGTTCAGGGTTCCTTTTGTGTGGGGCCATGTGGTGAGGCTCTGAGGCTTAAAACTGGCATAAAATAGGAGACAGCGTGGCATGGTATAGGACTGGACAGGGGGAACATTTGAAGGCAATAGAAGTTCAATGCCTCAAACTTTATTCAGTGACCATGACACAATATACCTCCTGTAGTGTGAGCAGACGCCATGGAATAATACCAGACTGGAGAGGAGCAGCAGAGCAACCGGGGTTAACTGCAGTGATACAAAATGGCTGACTGGAGAGAGGCTCTGGCATGAAATGACATTTGTCAGGGAAACACTGGATGTCTGTGTGGGGGGTCAAGATGTGTAACTCTTCAGGTGGATGGATGTCACTGCAAAACAAACAAAGAAAAAGAAACCAAGAGAGAAATTTAATGCTGACTAGGGCATTAGGCTGTATCATGTGTCATGATGCCACCTGCAGTTTTCAGTAATGCTTTAATCATTGTTCAAACCAGACATTTAAACTCAATTCAATGAATGCATTCATTTAATAAGACGTTCGATAAGCGTGAAAGAATAGTAACATAGGAGCTATTGTGCTTCGACATGTTATGGCAAAAATCTTGAGGATTTACTTGAAGCATCGATTTTGTTGGCACAAATTGGTTGAAATAAACAAACAGATAAATAAATAACACTAGTATGGAGGGAAAAATGCCTGAAACCTGAGAGCTGTGGTGCATCAAACATCATAACTCTCAATGACACCAAAAATGACGACCAATTGAATCAGGACTGTCTGCCACTGTAGCCGTGCTACCTCTTTCTGGGCAAATAAACAATCTGCCCCAATGACGACATTTTGCCATGGAACTGAATCAGACAGAGAGACACTGCTCATCCTTGGGGGGTCTGGCATAGCTGGGTTTCCCTGTGGAGTCGTACGCTGCCCACTGAGTTTCCCATGACCATTCATTTTGCAATGGCTTGGAAAGATGATGGCTCACGAAGGCTGAAGCACAATACACAGAAAACACAATGAAAAGATGGTACAGTGCTTAGCATACTGTTTAAAAAAGAAAAAAAAATTGTACAATAGACGTTCATGTTTCTTTTGTAGTCTTTGATCCTTTCACTCAAATGTTGTGTCATCTGTTCCTTTGTGTCATGCAGGTGTTGGTGTTTTATTTTTATTTACCGCCTCAACAGAAAGCGAAGAGCATCCCTGTAAGTCTAAGATCAGCACAGTCTCAGACAAAGATACAAGGTCGCCTCCCAAGATTGTAACACAAGGTAAGGTTTGCATATTTTTGAGCGTTTTTTTTGATGCTTTGTCATTTCCAGTGTCAGTGTATAAATATTTACATCTCAGACTAAATCCAAGTGAAGTGATTTGGCCTTAAATGAAACATTTACTGGTGACTTTAGCTTAGTCTGAGCTTGGTGTCATAGCATCGACATCACAATAATACTTTAAATTAAATCATTCATGTAAGCATTACATTAATTGTCAGCGAAGGTTACAGACCTTCTGCTTCTTTATTATCTCAACAATAAAGACAGACACTCAAGCACACTGCAAGCACTCACTCAAAGTGACTCAAAAAGCCTCCAGAAAATGTCAATAAGATCTTTTAAAGCCATGACTCACAAGCAATATCTTGTAGAAATTGTGGTAATTAACTGTGATAATTATAGCCATACTTAAGTTCCCCCATTTTTTAGTCCTAAGTCATATTGCTTTTTTTTATTGTTATGGGTTCTATTAAAGTGTCTGTTATACTAAAAATAATTATTGTTGCTATCTGATGGTTGTAGCTCTACTAGGTTTGTAGGACCTTGACCTCAAATAGATCGGTTGATGTGATGGTCTTGCCATGCTTGTTTCACTGCTTTTAACAGCGACTGATGTCATTTGACAAAAAGTTAATGTACATAGACTTCCAATGAAAACAGATTGAGAATTTGGTCCACACTGCCAGTAGAAAGTCAGATTGATGTGGGGGAGAGTTTGACTCTATTAGGGTTGCCCTTTGTCACAGATTATTCATACTTTATATGGACCATATTTCCTGAAGAAATGACGCCCATAAGGGTCATGACCATACCCGTTTGCATATGGTCACAAACTATGGGTGGTGACCACAAGAACAAGGAGCCAACTGATGTGGTTTCGGTGTCTAATTTGGATGCTTTCGGGGTGCTTCCCTGAGGTGTTTCAGACATGTCCAACTGAGAGGAGGCCTTGGTGCGGGCCCAGAAATGCTGATGGTATCATATCTCTCAGCTGGCCTGGGAATGTCTTGAAATTATGGCGGAGAAGCTGGAAAAAGGTAGCTGAGGAAAAGGAGGTCTGGGCTTCTCTACTAAGGCTCCGCTTGGGCTGACCCTAACACAGATGACTGTAGGTTAAGGAACTGATGAGCAGATGGATAAATACTTGTTTGTTTTCATTTCACTGGAATAGCAGATGGATTACAATGATCTAACAGCAGAATACGACGCTATACCAGACAGATGAGGAGGACTATTATGAAAACTACTTAACACTGACTGAATATTCAAAATCCACTCCAATGGTTGGACCTAATTCTATCTGCATGCAAGTGTGTTGTTGACATTTTGGAAAATCTTTTAACATAATATAATATATCATATGATGTCATATAACATCATATACTCTGTGGTCTTTAAAATTCCCTGCCAATGTACACACATCTGGACTTTGGTGGACACACAAATCTTAACCTTAACTCCAGGCTTATTCAAACATACAGCATTTTAGAAAAGTCTTAAAGTCTGTGGACATTATTTTTCTTAATAAATTAAATGGTTAGGTGAATTGATACAGTCCCACCTAGCTTTTCTATTCCACTGGTTTACCTACTCCAGTTGGCCACATCTCTCCAGGTGAACAGAGCTGCAGCTCTCTCGCAAATATTTCTATAACTATGTAGTTTTTCCTATCACTCATTGCAGGCTCCTCAAAAAAAACACACACACATGCACACCTACAGTGAGTTAACTTGACATATTTGGTTTAATTAAAGCAAACTCTGCTGTGTTTGTTAGCGCTTAAACTCAAACGTGTGAACACTGTTATCCACACCTTCCAAGGGGTCGGTCTCAATCTGTATCCAAATGAGCCAAATCAAAAGACAAATATTAATCCCTCCAGTCAGATTCTCACCTTTTCCACATGTTCTCTGTTGCATCTTTTTGATCCAGCTAATGTTCAAAACGTGAATGTGAAATGAATCAGGGATTCCTACCAGTGAACTGAACTGATCATTTTCTGCTTTGGTCCAGAACAAAAGTACTAAACTAGAAGTGTGAATGTACCCATAGATTCACTCATAACAGCACCAGCCAAACTGTGACGTGTACTACTATGTTTAAATCACTCTTTTTGGCTTGCATTTTAAAGTATCAAATGATATTATTTTTGCTTCAAAGAAATTCCGCAATAAAATAATACAGAGTCGGGTGGAGAGAGAAAGAGAGAGGTCAAGAATAGTATTTTTAAGTACATTTTTTGAAGGTAAACAACAAACACTGTACTTTACAGGCATACTTGTACTCAAAAACTATGCAAACATACAAATTCTAGTGCATAAATCATTGTTTGACTCAGATTCACATTTCTGTATGTATCCCATGTAAGTATGGGTGCATGCAGGTCTACCGTAGCTCTATGTAGTAAATACTTTACAGTGCATGTGTGCCAGTAAGCCCTCTGGTGCTTATTTACCATCTCTATGACAGTGCATACAATTGCATCTGAAGACAATCTAGGCCAAACCTCTGAAGACTTTATTATAAAAGAAACTCTCAGGTGTGAAGAACTTCATGCGTTTTCTATCTTGACCTTGGATTCCTTCTTTTCTGCTTATTATTTTATTTTCCTTTATGAAAAGCACCAAGCAGAACCCATGTAGACAGCAATGTAAACTTATCCATCAGCTGAGTATGCAGGCGGCCCACTCAGATGCATCAGTATATTTACTGATAACTGTAGTATTTACATTAAAAGCTTCATGGTGGATGAAAATTAAGGATAAGTCTTGTAACTTAATGGTTATTTTATTGGGAGAGAACAGTAATGTGATGAAAACCTTGAGGGAGTAGCATAAAGGACTAACATGATTTACAGTTTTTACATTAAATGACCGAGACTAAAAATATCCCAAAAAAAAAGATACAACTGGATCATGGGGCCTTCATTTTTGTGTATTTAATGCAACATCTTCTGTCCAACAAAACATTCAAGAGTTGAAATGAAAATGGCTTGATATGATGTTAGATGCAAAAAAAAAGGAGAAAAAGAAATATAAATCAACACATTTCTTAATATCAGCAAAACACTCCATTGTCTCAATTATCTGAGGAGCCTTAATCAGGTGTCCATCATGGCTTCATGATGCTATTGATGCATTCTATAATGGCCCAAATTGCTGCGTGGGTCTCTGTCAGTCAAGTCCATTCAGTCAACCCATTGACACATTAAAGAACACAATCTGAATCTTAAATATGCACAATAAGATAAATGCTTAACATTTCAAAATTTCCATGTTAAAACTTGTGCTTTAAAGGTAGCATACAGGAAAATAACAGTCCATCACACTGTAAAGTCATTAACAGCATTGACATTTGTTGGAATGCTAAAAGATGCATATTTTGTTTTGAGTCCCAGTGGATTCCAGTTTTCTTTAGGTAGATCTTTTAGCGCTTGTGCGTTAGGAACAACTTTGCCTTCATATTATTTTCAAACTGACCAACCTCAGAGATAACATAAGATGTTGAGATGATATGATGGATCTGTGGCACCTGAAATCATAAAGATCCTACCTCCCCCCTGCTGTTCATTTTGATTCGGCCTTAACAGAAACGTGTTTCAACCCTACACCTGAAAATTCCCCCAATGCATCTGTTCAGCTCCATATTTTGTATTTTCAAAACTAGGACAAACCAAAGCTTTGGAGATGCAGAAATGACATTTGACATTCAAAGCCTCCACAGAGTTCCTCACAGCACAATCTATTCTTATCTTTGTAACTTTCTTTTGTTTGCTTCATCCCAGTTTGTGTGCAATTTGCTTATTTCCTTTCCAGGTGGCTGACCACCATGAAGTATTCTTTGTCCTTCTTTGACTTATCTTTAATCATCGTTCCTCAGTAATTACATCAGGTAATCAGTGCATGTCCAATCCACTGACCGTGATCATCTAATTTTCTGTATGTACCATCTAATACCTTGGTTCACAAAATCATATGCTTGACGAGACCAGTATGACCATTGAATTTACTTTTGATATTAACCCAAATGATTCAAATTTGCAAAACCTTTGAGGATTTGAATTTGAAAACTTCTGCAGAACTTGCACTGAGTCTCAGAAAGCAAAATCAAGGAAAGGAAAACTAAAACAAAAAATTGACCAAGAGTTGTTGAAAAAGAAAAATAGAAGACGTTTGACTGCAAGAAATTAAAAGGAAAGATTTACACTGGTCATTAACTGATCATGCCTCAAAAATATAAGGTCATCCAGCTTAGTTTGTGTGCTAACAACACATCGCTAATAGGAACTTGTGGTGGGATGAAAGAAAGGTTATGGTCAAAATAAGGAATAGGGATTTAGAAATTGTAGAAATCATAACTTTATTTATAAGAGGTAAAGGAACGTGTACAGTCCACATATGAGAGTCACATTCATGCACAGAAGGTGGGAGACCCAACCATGATTGCCGAAACCATCCATCCAATTAAAAAGCAGAGGAAAAACACAAAGAAACCTCAGACTGTCAACTTATAAGAAACATTACCTTTTTTTAATCGTAATAAACAAATACAAATTTTCAAGCAAGAAAGGGTCTTGCTCAAGGAAAAAATAAATAAATAAATAAATAAAGTGCAACAACCACTCAAAACAAAAAGCAACTAGTTTCTGCTGGCAAAACACCAAGACATGACATGGAGTGTAAGCTGGAATGCACTTGCTTACAGCAGAAAAGCCAGCCACAGCAGGAAACACAGAGTGAGGAGGGTCAGCAGGTGGTTTTTATACACTTGGCTTGATTTATGGGAGGAACCAGCCCATGGGCTGTGGTCACGAATCAAAATGAAGGTTCACAGCTACACACTCATTAAAGGACTGATCCGACTATCCTTGGCAAATTATTGCGTGGTTCCAAATCATTAATAGTACCAATTGGGAGTGCCCAGTTTTGTATGTGAGCTTCCAAAATTGCCCTGATTTATAACAAAGGTGCAACCAGCTCAGGAATGAGGAGATTGGTGTACAAGGAGCAGCTCACATTTGGGAAATGTTGAAAACAAACAAACCCGCTGATAATAATGAGCCCAAGTCACTGTTTTTCATACAAGCTTGTTAGGACTAACGGCATGTTTAAGTAGTTGCTGGGCTCCAACACACTGCTTATCTTGCACAAGTCTTTGCAGTGACTCATTACTATGAGCCATGTATGTTGGAGCAGCAAAACATCCGAAACATGTAAGACAATTGGCCCTGAAGCCCAAAGGGCTGTTGCACAAAACCAAGAAAAGTGATTGAACCAGAGCTGGATCAACTTAGTGAGGAGATGGTTGCATAAAAGCAATAGTAGATGGCATGAAGACAGTCCAGAATTTATTTCTGTTCTGTCAGCTGTCACTCCAAACAGAAATAAATTTGATTAATGCTTAGTTATTAACAGTCTTGTGTGTATGTTACCTCATAAATACTGTATATAGGTAATGGACTTCATTCATTCATTCTGTTGTCTCACGTTGTCATCTGTATCACTTGTCATCGTAAATGCCTGCTGGTACTTAAATACGATTGCAAAACACTACTGGATCTTTATCTTTCCATATAAGATAAGTGAGGTATGATTGAGGTGGCCATAAAATGGTGCCCCACACTTCTGCCGAGGAAACCAACTCACTTTTTGGGGAAGCCTGGCTTCACTTTCTCAACATAAGCACCACCAGCCCCTTGAAAAATGCAACGGCCAGTTGGTGAAGTTGAAGGTCAAATTGATTCTGGTGAACCACTTGTTTAACTTAAACGTTGGTGATACATTGTTGTCTGATCATATACCTGTTCTATATGATGTTAGTACTGCCCATAGCTTAGTTAAACCTCACACTTCTGCTCAGGACTGCCGTATTATTGGTTCTTCTACAGCTTCTCATTTCTCCACCATTTTCAAACTTTAAAAAAACGTTTGTTTTTCTTTACCTGGTTTTGTTTGTAACTGTACTGAAGATCTTAGCTCATGGTTTCAGTCCACCTGACATGCTTCTTTAGACACTGTGGCTCCTTTAAAAAATCAGACAGCACAAAAGTAAACTTAAGCCCTGGCTGAATGATGTCACTAATGGTGTCAGCCATGGGCGTCCTAGAGCTGAGCACAAGTGAAAAAAAGACAAAATGTAGGTGTCTTTTCATATATTAAGGGAATGTTAGTGTCATAATCTGACAACTGTTATTAGAATATTAAGGGGAAAAAAATTCTCAGATATTACTCTGTCAATCTGTCATAAACCTTGTGTGTGATTTTTTTCCTTTTTTTTCTCGAAAAACTGACTTCCACCAGTGCTGCACATGTTCTGTTTATGACCCCTCAGTCTCTGTCCTCTGCTCTGTTGTCTTTAACCAGTTTGAGCATGTGTGTCTGTGCTTTTTACAGGGTGTTGTTGGTCACTCGTTTTCTTGACACTACTAAGGCAACCAGTAACAGAGCACTAACATGTGACTAAAGATACTGTGTCCTTGCTGGTCAGATTGGGAGGGTTACCAGAGAAAGCAACAGAGTGCAACAAGGTTTTTGCATAGTTACACACCAATTCAATATTAATTTTAGTGATCTCCGACTGGCGTAGCAGGAGTCATTAGCGCCAACATGTGTATATATATATATATCTATATATATATATATATATATATGTCGCTCCCCCCCTCTACGAGAGAAAAAAGGAGAAAAAAAAATATACAAAA
>JBAMYA010046361.1:0-11070 GCA_037176975.1 Arrhamphus sclerolepis | reverse complement strand
TATATGTATATGTATACTTGTAGATATGTATACTTTCTGTTCCCTGCTATTAGTTTAGCCTGTTGCTGTTGCATCTTAACAACAGATGAATTCCAGGTTGAGGAATGTTCATTGTTAAAGAAACAAGATCTCATAATTCTATGAAAACATTTGTGACTGACTTGTTCAACAAAACAAGTGATAAACAGCTGGATTTTCTTCCAGTGAGACCTGTTAGCCAGTATGTTAGCCAGTATGCTAGCCAGTATGTTAGCCAGTATGTTAGCCAGTGCTGCAGCACCACATTTGTTTGTTTTCTTTAATATCTGTGGAATATTACTGAGAGCATCTCTGGACATTCACAGGTGGTATAAAAAGCCTGATGGCACATGCTGATCTCTGTCCACTGGCCTACATGAAAAACCTAGAAATCCAGATGAACCACTCAGAATTTTTGGATTTGATCGGCAGCTCCCTCAAAGCTCATTAATTATGCCCAAAAGTCTTGTGGAGCCGGTCAGATCAGTCTATCCAGAGAGTCTCTGAGAGGGCTTAACACAATGACACAGAGCTGCAGGTCTCGATGGTAAACAGCAGCGGCTTGAAGTCTCAGTTAATTAAAGACTTGGACTTCCGTGACAGTCTCTTCAGGAGTATTCACACCTGCCCCGTTTAGTCCGCTTAGAACAAACTCAAGTTTGCTTCGGACCTTTTGTGCAGGTGTGAATACAAGCGGACCAAACAGGTGTGGTCTCAGAGTGGTTCCAAACGAACCCAGGTGTGGTTCCTTCAAGACGTGAAAGGCAGCCTGACCTCGATCCAACCCAACTGCAAAAAGACCTTTTTGGATTTGACGGGCTCCCGTCGTTGTCCCACATCATGTTAGGATAGCTCGGCTACGCAACACACACAGACGTGTAGCCATCTCTAGAAATGAGCTGTCCATATGGTCCAGCTGCTGGAGAAAACCTCATAAACATGCTGAGGTGAATGCGCGAGACGCACAAACGTTTCTGCAAACACCTGGAACTGTATAAACCACATCACTACCAGGGCAACGAGAACAGCACGCAGGCCTGCTTTCTGCTTGACCACACCCCACACGTTTCTGTCCAGTGGTTGAACGACCTTAGCACATGTGTTTATTGGTTACAAAAGAGTAAACTTTCTCTATCAGTAAAAGAAGCTATTCAAGAAGTAATCTGAACAGGATTATGTAGATCTGACTAACGTTAGCCAGAGCAGATGCTTACATTTTTTGAGCACCAGTTATTCTCAAATTCTTCATGTAAAAATGGCAACAATCGTTGAATTCCATTTTCACTGTTTTGGCCTCTCTCCACAACACTCTCCCGCCTGAATGGTCCGCTTGCTCTGCGCTGCTCTGATTGGTTGCAGCACTAACCAGCTGTGTACAGATGCAGTTTGAGGACCCACCTCCTGGATGAGGAGGGCCTGTGGTTCATTTTCAGACCCTCCATCTGTCCAGATGTGGCTCTGCTCTATCAGGTTTATTCTTTGCTACCAGAGCAGCAAACAGCTGAACCACTGAAGAGCAAAGATGAGCAGAGGATCATCTAGGTGCTTGAAAACAGTTGCCCACAGAAAGATGGATGGAAATTGATTGCAAATTTCTGTTTCAAAGTGCAAAATGTCAGTTAACAATTCAAGCAACCTGGATGACTTGCAGTTATCCAGCGCTGGACACTATTGACCTCCAGTCCCTCAAACAGCACAGCATCAAGAAATACCTTTTATCAATAGTTTATGCAACCACACGGGCTGGGAAATACTGCAGGACCTGAGATCTCTGAGAAATTAGATGTTCAGAGACACTTGTGACCACAGACAGAAGAGAGCACCCAGATTCTCATCAGCAACGAGTCGAAAGGCCTGCAGGCTCGGCATGGGGACGGAGTATCAGTGCCCTTAGCAATTAGCAATTAAAGCAATCATCAAAACAGAAGATTACAGAGTTTTCAGAGAAGCATATGTTGCCTTCAAGACCACATGTTTTCCAGAAATGAATTCATTTTTACATGGTATCCTCAGTGCCAGAGCACCTTTTAAATGCTGTGAGCAGAAATCACGCCATTCCAAAGCTTTGGAATGTGTTGCAGATCTAATATGGACGTAGGTGTCGTGGTTTAAGCCGGTTTCCCAGTCGACCCTGAATGTACCATTTTCCCTCTGCCTGATTACCTCACCTGCATGCACCTGTTCTGCTGTCTATAAAGCTCGCATGATCTCTGCAGTCCCCTGATCGCCAGATCGTCTGCAGTCCTGACCCAGGTTTCAGGTTAACTGGTTCTAAATGAGATTTGACCTGGACTCTGCCTCTTTGGAGTTTGTGAGTTAAAAGCTTATTTGCTTAGTGGTGCATGACCTCTGCTCGCTCTCTCTGACCAGCCTTTTGGATTCTGGATTGTGATTCTAGACTCTGGACCTGGATGGATTTTGGATTTATTTGGACCCAGTCACTCCTCCTCCCCTCAAAGAGGAACTTTGAGTTGGTGCCCTGTACTCATCCCTCATTATCAGAGCTCTTTGGAGCACCTTAAAAGGACTGTGGACTCCCAGGACATTCAGAAAGGTTTTGCCTTGACTTTTGTCAATAAACTTGTTCAAGTCGTCTTCCTTGGGTTCTGTCGTTTTGGGTTCACTCTTTTATGGTACTAGACTTTACAGTAGGTCCACATTAACACATTAGGTCTACATTAACAATTAAAGTGATAGAAGAGAAAAAATCATGAAATATGTTCATTCTGAAAAGAAATACAATTCAAAGAATTACTGTGTTTCCAACGTCTTGTGATTCAGGGTTGTTAGCGGCGACCCAGACGATCCATAACATAAATGACCAGAACATGTCACCAACCATCAGTGACTGGATAGAAATGCTTCACCTACTAGCAGAGATGCTATTGCTTGATCATTCATATCTTTATTGCATTTGACCTATTTGTCTGATTTTAATGACTTCTATTAAAGTTTTAAACACTTCTTTTTTTTTTTTTTTTTTTTTAAAGAAATAAGACCTCAAATCAGAATTGATAGTTGATTTTTAAAAGAATAAAGATCCTACATTCAGCACTGACAGAAATATTTAGGCCTGACTTCAAGATTTATACATTTCAATAACCTTTCCATCCAGTTGGATTACAAAGATTGATCATAAACAGCCTCATGAACTTGATGTGCTGCATATTTGTCAGTTGAATGTAAATGAAACAGAAGATGTATTCATACTGAATATATGCAGAGGCTTCTCAAATATCTGAAACAAACTAGATTTATTACATAGACATAAATCTGCCACATTAGCACATTATTATTACAGAAATGCCATTCTTAAGTGTTTCATTTACAGTTGACAAATATGTACTTTAACCTGTTTATGATGAATCTTTGTTATAATTTTATATGCAACTGAAATACATAAATCTTAAAATCAGGCCGAAATATTTCTGTGAGTCTGATTTTCTGGCAATACTAATCCTTTTGTTTTCCTTCTTTTTATTTATTTAGGCTATTTATCTATTCATTTATTTATTTATTTTGCAAGCTTTGATTGTATTCTGTTTTGTTCTGTTTTTCTGGAATAAATAAGACATGTTCCCTGTTGTGGAAAAAAAAACGGAGGAAAAAACGTATTTTATGAACAAGGATTGTATTGATTTTATTCAGCATCAGTGGGTCTGCTGCAGTCAGAACCAGCTCAGTGACGCGATGATAAACTTGTCCTGACGACGTGCACAGTTCCAGCATATGACACATTCTTTTTTGTTTGTTTATTTTGTTTTGTTTTTTTGTTTGCCATGTGCTCTATTTATCTGGAAGATGTCCTGCTGCACAAAGTTCTGCTCATCACGACTCACCAGCACCGCGCTGAAGCGCTCCTCCAGCTCCTCCTCAGGTGGAACCGGGAGCCTCCCCGCCGCCTGTTTCTGCTGCGGCCCCGCGGAGCCCGGAGCGGCCGCCTTGCCCTCCTTCCCCTGGGATATCTCCGCGCTTCCTGCTGCATTCCCCATAATTATATATCCAATAAATTCAAACCACAAAAAAATGTCCCAGATGATTTATGATTCAAAAGCAGGACTTTTTCCAGTCATCCAAAGTTTTCTGTGACCCGTGACTTCCCATGATGTCCACTGTGTTGATCCCTGTTGAAGTGGCTTTTATTCCATCCATCCAGCAAGCAGAGGGATGAAATTCACCTCATCCCCTGAGTGAGAGGTAGAGCTGAGACAGATGCATTATGAAACCCTAGAAAGAGGGAAGGGGATATCCTGACAGTGACAGACAGAGTGACAGCTGAATGAGTGAAAGAGTGAAGAGGAGGAGGAGGAGGAGTTCAGAGCCCGCAGCGTCTGTCTGTCCGGGACAACAGGAGGAAAAATTCAGCAAATTAAGAAAAGCAACAAAACTGCATCACTTGTTCGGGGAGGAAACTCAGCAGCCTTCAGGACTGTATGCTGTCAGGTAAAGCGACTTTGTTGTGTCTGTAGGTCGCCTAATCTGTGAAGGTCTTCCATCTGCTGCTGGGTGCGGGGACTCTCTGGGACTCTGAGATCCACATCCAGAGAAATAGAGTAGAAATGAAGAGGGGAGGGCAGAGATCCAGGAGCTCTGTGTGTCTGTCCGGTCCTGCGGGAGTCCGAGTCAGTTCAGGGAGCCTGAAGGCAGCAGAGCTTCATTTCAAACAGCAGGGAGCCTGCTGGGTCCTAGAGCCTCCTCGTTCATGCAGCAAACACCCTCACGTCCCCCATGCAGAGAAAATAATGCACTTTAAATTTAACTTTGATTTGGATTAATGTGCATTCTGTAACAATTGAATCAAAGGCCTTTTCTTTTCTTCTAATGTTTCTGCTTCATTTTAGAAAAGATTTTTCCCACTTTATAGAATTTTACTTTCTTTTATTATCATTTAGCCTACTTACTTTACTTACTTCCTGTGTGTTCTTTTCTTGTTTTGACTGTTTGTTTTATGTTATGCTTTGTTTTATTTCGCTCAACTGTTTTTGGAAATCGAATAATTTGATGAGGACTCTGCGTCCTCTTGGCCTCTGTGTCTGCTGACTAGAGACTTCTCTCAGCCACACGTCTCTGCTCTTGGACCTGGAAAGAGCGAAACTGAAATGGACTTTTTCTTCATGTAAAAAGGGCTTCCTGAATGCCGCATAAATGGCATCCTCTAGGTGGCAGCACAAGTCAAATCATCACCATCCCACCTGCATTTGGGGCATTTTGAAGATATAAAACATTTATTAAAAGAAAACGTAAAATTCCAGCTGATTTGGAGTGCTGATGTAATGTGTGCTCAGTTTCACAGAGAGGAGGTAAGTTTTTGTTTCTTCAGTTATTCTACATGTTACATTTGATCAAAGTGTCAGTTATCATCAAGTATTATTTAGTAGGGAGTATGAAAATGTTTAAAGGGCAAAGTCTGCAAAGTCACATGGTCATTTGAGACTGAGCTCCCCTGAAACTCTGATCGTAGAATCTTCTTCTCTTCTTCTTATAGTCGGTTTTCTGAGCTGGATCAGTGTTTTAGTTTTTCCTTTGGTGCCTCACTTTTCTCTCTTTTCATCATGCATGGTAATTTGTAATTGTAATTTCAATTTAGCAACCTAAAGCGTTAGTCTTTTTAAATGAAAGGATTTTAAAACATCACAAAAGTAAAATAATCTTCAATTGTACATGGGAGTATAAGACAAATGCATTTGATGTCACAGCAAAATCAAAATGAGCCAATGAACTTCCCCCAGCCTGGATTAAGCTGAAGATAATGGATGCATGGAATTAAGATGGATTATTTACTATTTTCTTCTTTTCTTTTTTGAGGACGGGGGGGCTCCATGAAAGTTAAAGTTTTTAATTTATTGCTATAATCAGCACAGGACATTATTCTTCACAGTCGCGCGCTGCAGCACACATATACCCTGCTGTAACCTGGTGTTTTAGTTGTGAGGTCGCAGGGACTTACTGCTATTAATAAATGATGAGCACCACAGAGATACCTGCAAGTCTGGCCACACCTGGTCGGCGGCAGACGCCAAGTAATGAAGTGTGACAAGTTGATGGGATTTCTTTGAAGTCTGCATAGCAACAGATGCTATGAAGGCTGGTTTCAATGTCTTCTCTTCATGAAGAAGCCAAATTCTACAGCTATGAAAAATTTCAGTTCCTAAAATTAACATTCGGATCTGTTTTAAGTCTGTTTAAATGTAGGAAATGACTATGGTTTTAGTTAAATTTTATATATATATATATATATATGTATATATATTTTATTTTATTTTATTTTTTTTAACCACACTCTTGGATTAATCAATGTAATTTACAAGTTACACATTGCTACATTTTTACATACAAACAAATATTGTTTAGTATATCAGACATTTTGGTAAAATGATCATTATTTATTTCACTAATATATTTTGTGGAGAACAAAGCAGCAATTTAATGAATTACAAGAATGTGTTTAACCCACAACGGCATGACAAACAAACAAACAACTAACTTCTGCTCCCTTCAATCGATTTAACTCTTGACAGGAGGTCAACGTTGGCTGTTGACATGGTTGGTCATTTTAGGTGCAAACAAGAGCAACAGGACAGAATATCACCAGTTCTCAAACTAAAATGTTAAAAAAAGAAAGAAAGAAAGGAAACAAAAGAAAAATGTTTGGGTTGATGCAAAATACATTAAAATCAGTGTTTTCATGTCAACTAGAACATTTAAAATCCATCCATCCTGTTTATTTCTTTGCAGAGTAGGGGGGGGGGTCTGCTGGAGCCAGTCCCAGCTGTCTTCAGGTGAAAGGTAGGGGTACCCTTTGGTACTTCTTGGTACTTTTTGGTTCCTCCCTTGCAAATGTACTGGTTGGACAATGTCGGGAAATAACATTAAAATGTACATTTCTGGAAAAGAAACAGCAGATTCATTCAGGAGAAATAACTTATCATTATAACCAGGCTTGGGAAGGAAAACAGGGAAGTAACATACAAAAAAAAACCCAAAAAACCCAGATGGGACAGGTAAAGGGTTTGACCAAGAAAAAGACAACTAACAACACCAGTAGACAGAAAAATGAACTAAAATTAAACATGCACAAGTACACATACGGCCAGTAGCGTAACCAAACTAAACATCAACCAAAACCATCAAATTGACAGCACAACATTGCAAAAGTGGTTCCAAAAGCACAGTTCATGAGAGTTTATCAAAGTAAGAACAAGCTGCCCAGAGTGCTGGAGTGACGAGATCTTAAAAAAGGGGACCAGTAACAACCACTGGTTGGGTGATGGCCTGTGACTAAGCACGAAGGTGGAAGAGGACAAAGCCAGGCAGCCAATCCTGGCTCAGGTAGCCTCGGTTGTCCAGACTAATGGCTTTTAACTGGCAAATAATAATCTGGCTGATGCCAAACAGATTACAAATCTGCACAACCATGCCAGAGGAAGCCAAATATAACTATAAAGCTTCTCATTGGGGATAAATTTGAGGCAGACACAAATGAATAACTGAAACACACAAGTCGAGCTAGAAAAGCCAGTCAGCTGGTGTCTTTGCTGAGACAACGTTCCTCCCCGGATCCAAAACCCTACAGCCTCAGGTAAGCGCCACACCACTAACAGCTCATTTAGTCCATATTTTGTCGCCCTCTAGTGTCCAGTATAAGCCACTTCTTCTATTTTAAAATAAAGTTAGGTTGAAGAGGAGGAAAATAGGAGAATAATTAAAAGACAAAAACAAGAAAGAAAATTAGTTACAAACTGAAAGAAGCAAATAGATGGAGGAGCGTGGAGGTGAAACTGATAAGAGTCAATGCCTGCACTTCCTGTGAGGATCTAAAACAGCCCACATCAGAGCGACACTGACACCCCAATAAACAACACTAACCGTTAAGTTTGTGCTCTACTTTCTGGTTTAAAGTAAAGATTAATCTCCATGAGAGTTCTGGTCTCAGTGTCACTAACGTTTATGAAGTTAATCTCTCAAGGTGGTCAAAAGCAAGAATAGTCAACTGAGAACCAGATTAACCAGAATAAATAACTTTACAGTTTATAACAAGAATGATGATAAAGATAAATAGTTTAGTTTTCACTTGATGAAATTAAAATATTTTGACCTTCAGCTCATCATAATACAATAAGAAATGATCATAGAAAATAGTGAAAGAGAAAACAGGTGTTAAAGTTTCCTTTAATGTTGTTCTTTCTTTTCTTTTCTTTTTTGAATTTCCAGGTAACAAAAGTTGAGGGACTGGCATGGAATCTAGAGAAGGTATCTTAACTGGGGTGGAAGGTAGCAGGAGTGCAGAGGAACCGCTCCAGCGTGAACTCTGGACTGGAAGGTCTGGTGCAGGATTCCTGGAGGGAAACAACTACGCTAGTCCTCTGGAACTGAGACACAAGCTGCGATTTTTCCTCAGGAAAGACCTTCAGACAAACGATGAAATGCAGGTGAGGATGAAGATGGATCAGGGAACCAGCTGCAGCGTCCACCAGGAAGCAGCATCAGGAGCCAAAGGTCACAACACACACAGACACACACACACACACACACACACACTTCATCACCCTGACAACAGAACACCATAAAAAAGGACTTCTTTTTACACCAAAAGCAGCTGTACCGATCATTTTGCTGTTTTTCTGTGATGAATCAAGTCAAGTCCTGGTCTGATGGCTGCACATCTGCCAGGCTGCACGCAAGAAAACACCTTTCTTTTATCTGTCAGACAGCTTTGTGGTTTAGTTGTTTGCAGGTGAACCACATGCGCCTTGGTTTCGATAAGCCCTCCTGAGGAGGACGGTGCAGATCCTTTTGAAGAAGACGTGTTCGTGCAGCGGGCAGACTGGCATCATCCCACAGACGGGTCTGGGGCGCTAAAACCCACACACAACACACACGTGTGTGTGTGTGGAACACAGGCTTGTGAGATTTTAGGTAAAAGGTTGTTTCAGATCTGCAGCAGTGCATTCAGAATAAGGAGAGGGGTTTGCATGCCAAAAAAAGGTAATAATCAGTCTCGGTTTTAGTGCGTAAGAGAGGGTGTGTGCGTGTGGGTGTGTGTTTGTGCAGTTGTGTGTGTGTGTGTGTGTGCGTGTGTGTAAAGCTTAATTAATTAATCGTTTAGACCATCTATTTAATCCTGAGCCAAATCGTCACCATGGTTACTGTTAAAGGGCCAGTTCGTCTTCCCTTCACTTTCTCAATCACGTATGTTGTCAGATTGAATTTTTGTCATAGTATCTCAAATTTCACTTAATTTGCAACTTTTAAATTAAAATTGAGACTTAAAAAAAGATTTCTTTTTAGAAAAACAAAACAAAAAGCAATTTTGTGGTAAAATTTTGAATTTTGCAAGATTAATTATTATTAAAATAAAAACGTGAATTTTTGTAACAAAATCTCAAATTTTACAAAAATCACAACCTGTAGAAAATTGAGAATTTTCTACTAAAATCATATTTTCTTTCTTATAAAATCATAAATGTAAAATGACTAGTTTTGTAATAATAACAACAACAATAATAATAATAATAATAATGATAATTTTGTTGTTAAATTTCAATTTTTGCAAGATTTACTTTTTTTCTTCTCCAACAATCAAAACTTTTCATTGGAAAATATCAACTTTTTGAAACAGTTTGACATAAAATTAAAACAGTTATAAAGTTGCAAATTTTACATGATTCAAACATTTTTTCCTGAAATCCCAAATATTTTTCATAAAAAGGTTAATTTATGAGATAAATGAGCAACTTTTTGTTGTAAAATTTGTTCCAAACAGATATTTGCTAAATCATAACTTTTTGACATAAACCAGCTTCTCAGCTGCTCCTGGCTGCTCGATCACTTTTTCTGATGTCGGTACTGAATCAAATGGGCAGTCACAGTGAAATCTTGTCTTTGCATGCTCTCATGGGCCACATAAAATTAAGTGGCAGGCCGCATATGTCCCGCAAGACTTGAGTTTGACACATGTGATTCAGGATAAAGACATTGTGGTAATTTCAACCGCCATAAAAAGCACAGGCTGCCTTTAGTTAACAAGTTTGTGTCAGGGGTGTGTTTTTTTTTTCCCCACTTTATGTGTTTTAATAAAGAGTTCTATTTTCACAACAATACATTATTTATGGGTTGCCAAACACTGAAAAAGGGATGCCAATGCCAGACACACTCACACACAAAGCATAACAGTGACATCACTCTGTTTATATGAAGCTTCCATGAATCATGCAGTTCTTAAACGGTTCTCAACTGGTTTGGCCTCGGGGAACCACCATCACCTCTTAAAGCAGCACAACTAAATTTGAAATGCCCCTCAAAAAGCTTCTAAAATTATTTTAGCGGTAGTTTGACTTATAACAAGATAAATCACACTCTCACATCACATCGTAAGTCCACGACTTTAAAATATATTAGGATTCAATAAGATGGATCTGATCCACGAACAGACAATTGTGCTTCTAAACCAGAGAGGGTGCTGAATCTTATGAGGTGTTGCTTCAATTACAAATTTATTTAATAAAAAGATAGCTCAGTATGAACCTTATATAGTGTAGTGCTTGTGGGTTATGCTCTTGGTTTCTGTGAAGCATCTAGAGATGCGGATGATGTTGTGACGCTATATAAATAAAATTCAGTTCAAGCCAATTCAATTTTATTTACATAGTGTCTACTTCTCTAGGCACTTGACAAACCCATAGTATGATCCATTAAATTAAAACCAACAATGCATCTTAGGGACACAAGGTTTCAAGAATGATTATGTGACTGTGGCTGTGACATCTCTGCATCAGTGGGTATGAACTGAACAATGCTGTATCGATAATATTCAACCAGTAGCACCGTTGATCACTTAACAGTGCTTTCATTCACAAACATGAAATCAGAGTGCAACAATATGTACTAGGCCACTAATCACTGCTCTAAACAACTAAACATCTTCCCAAAGTAATTTCTGAACCCCAACGTTGTTACCAGGTAACAGTAATGGAAGCAGTTTTCTGTGCTCTCGAGCACATACACTATAGATTGCTACATTCAGTCACATGTTGTCACCAGTAATTGACTCGA
>JBAMYA010046360.1:0-11070 GCA_037176975.1 Arrhamphus sclerolepis | reverse complement strand
GTTATACTATTAAAAGGTTTCCCTCATCTGTACTTTGGTCGCTCATTGTTGGTACTAATGCCAGTTTTAGTCAGTCTCTTTGCAATTTTTATACTGAACTGGCCTAGACTGGAAAAAAAACTACACTGATATGGGAAACCTTTAATAGTATAACAGCCAGTCAGCTTTTATTAGATTAATCAAACCTTGATGGTCTTCTCTCTGCTGCATATAGGTTGATAAACTTTAGGTAATTTCGTCTGTGTTTTGTTTAATATTAACTGTTGCTTGCTACTTTTTTCTAATGTTGACAAGTAGTTTTTTGGGTTTTTTTTGCAATGAGATTGAAATTGATGTATTTAACCTGAACTCTTCAGAAATAACCTTTGTAGTTATTTAGTAATTCTAGATGACACCTTTGGTATCTTGTACTGTGAAAAATCTTATGTTATTTTTGACCAGATTTGTCTTTTAAATTATATATAAAAACAAGTTTCTGTAACTGCTTCCCTTCACATTTAACACATAGTAAAAAAGAAATAAGGGAAGTCCTATCTATTTCGTGCACATGTTACTTCAAAACTGGATTACAACAATCTTTTGTTAGTTGTCCTGATTTACTCTCAACTGCCTCAAGCTGATCCAAAATGCTGCTGCCAGACATCTGATGAGGATTAGCAGGAGAGAGCACATTTCTCTGAACTTCTCCTCATGGACTTCCTGTTGAATTCAGGATATACCATATTGTAAAATTGTCCAGCTTGCAAGTTAAGTCCTTAAGGACATATCTCCCTGTTATTTTAAGGAAGGTATAGTTCCATAACATCCTAATAGAGCACTTTGCTCTCAAATTGCAGGATTAATTGTGGTTCATAGAGCTCCTGGATGGATGGTATTGCACAGGATGCTTCCAACACATTCATCTGAGTGTAGTGTTGTGGAAGGAAACACCCTTTCTACCTTTAAGATTAAATTTATTTTTGAAATATGACTTTATTGATGTCAGGTGTGTACTCTCCGTGTGTGTATATGTCATTACTATCATCTCTTTCCTGCCATCTCAGACCCACAAACCTCAAAACTTCCCCTTCCAACTGTCGTGTCATGTTTGCTCAGGCTGTGGAATTGCACTAAAGTGATTTGACGCGGTCTGCCACGTTCCTTAGCATGGCCTTTTATATGAATTGGTTCAATATGAAACTCAAAAACTGTACTTACGTGGAATGAATTGAACTCTGCATAGATTACAAGGAATTGCAATGAATTAGAATACAGTTTGGACTAGTTTGTGTTACATTTAAGTTTGTCAACTTTGAGTGCTTTCGGTGTGAAGTGCCTTGCGATTGCTTTTTTTGTGAACTGGTGCTATGCAAGTAAACTAAACTGAATGAATGGAGTGAATATTGCTGCCCTGCTGATGCAGCATTCACACAGTCATTCAAAAATTTCCAACTACCAGATGTTGTAAAATGAAACTATTCATACATACTAAACAAATATAAACCTTTAATGGATAATATGAGAAACCCTCTCCACAGCCTCCTGTCGGGCCGGAGGAGCTGCAGTGATCAAAGACTGCTGTCACCACACTGCATGTCCCCTAAAACCATAAGACTTTTTAATGCCCTGCTCCTCACCTCACCACAGTAATGAAGATCCGATCTGATTTTAATGCATGTACCCACTGACCTTTGACCTGTTTTTATTATTTGCTCATTACTGGAGAATTAATATCATTTCAGATGAAAACTTGCAGCTAATTCTTGGCAAAGCAAAAGAGTTTACTTACCACTTCTGAACTACAGCAGATGGAGGATGATTTGTGTGTGAACATGATAAAGACAGAAGCTGGATCAATGTACTCTTAGCTGCGTCTCTGATGTAACTGTACCATCCAAGTCTGAAAAGCTAATTTAATGAGATATTTTCAGACCAGTACCTCAAATGAAGTAAGCATGAAAGTGGATGTGTGTGTGTGTGTGTTTTCCCCCATTATGTATCTTCTTTCAAGAATGTCCCACTCAAGATTACTTTCCCTCAGACTGAGAGGAAGGGAATACACTTGAAGGAAAAGCAGGGCTTTATGAGGGGTAAAGTAGGAGATGATTGGCATCCATCATTAAAGACACCCAAAAAAAGAGATGAAATTATATTGCCTGGTTCCTTTTGCAAACCGCAAAAGGCAGGAGGAGGAGGAGGACGGGTGGAAACACGGGACAAAAGAAACCCACCTCTGCCCAACTTTTTTCTGGAAGACAGGGCTTGGTTGCATGAATGGCCTCATCTGGAATTTGTATGTCTAATCACTGTATTATGTCCTCAAGAGATTTGAGGCTTATAGGTTTGGAAAGCGTTGAGAGTATTAAAGTAGATTTGAATGCACGTGTTTGTTGAGCAGAGACGGTGGGGCATCCGACTAAAGTACCGTTCAGCGAAAGGCAAGACAATGAACCCCGCAATACCCGATGTCCTCAGTGGTCTGTATTTGGAGAGAAAAGGCTCTTATGCCGCATGTACAGTGTACATTATATAATGAGAAACACAGTGTGAGTGATTGAATGAATGGGTAAATGAGAATCAGGTTGTAAAGCACTTTTTTTTGGTGTCACGTGAAAATAAAACACATGGACATCAGGATGTGACGTGTCCTGATCAATGTCCTGTGTAAGTGATAAGCCAAATGTGGATGTCAGAGAAATAATGATTTGCTGCCTAAGAGGAACTTTTCAATTTAATGAAAGACATGCATTAAAAATGGACAGACCACGGCAAAAGCTTCAATTTAATCAAAGACTATCAGCATCTTCAGTTCAGCCTCATTTAACGAGCTTTTTTTTTTTCAAATGCAGCAGCTAGCGAAGAAAGTGTCTTATGCTTTTGCTGAAAAGACATAAGTACCACTTAGAGATACCAAGAGTACACACAGAAATCTCATCTGATCTTTACACCCAGATTGCTTTTCCAGTCTAGACCCACAGACTTCATAAACTGTCAGCTTAACAAATGTGTATGATTTTTTTTTAAAGATGAACACTTACACACGTGCTTGTGTAAACAGCCAGGGTGTTGTACCTCCTGTTTGCATGGATTAGGCTTGTGTGTTTTTTTCTTCTTCTTCCTTTTTTTGTGCAACAAGAAGCCTTAAACGACTTTGTGACGTTTTTCACTTCGCTTGTGTCCGCGTGAGTGTTGATGGGAGGGTTTGCTGAGTTTGGTTTGTGCGCGTGCACACTCAGTGCTCGTAGTGATGTAACTTTGTTTAAGCACGTTGCACTGCTCAGCTTTTGTAATGAAAGAATAGACTCAGCTGTTTAGGGGGGTAACGCCCACACCCGACCACAGCAGACGCCCCTCCCTTCTCCTGGAGGGATGGTCCAATCGTCATCGACGAAGGCTGTACATGCCACTATTTAAAAGCGTCCCAACAGACTGGTTCTACATGAGCACGGAAGATGCAATTGTGAGTCATCTCCCTGTACTCATAGATTATATTTAAGAAGAAAACTCGTCGTGCACCAGTCGTACCTGTGGAAAGAAAGAACAAAACTGAGAAGTAACTTTGTTTAAATCTTGTTACAATGGCAAGCTTGAATTTTCTCACGACGTCATGCTTGAAGGGCTTTCAGGTCGGCTTGCTGAACAATCAGCGCTACTACGTTTTGCGCGCTTTACACAAGTCAGCAGCCAACGAGGCTCTGCAGATCCCCGCAACCGAAGAGGAGACCTTGTCTCACGCACTGATCCCGCCGGCGGATGTTGCTGACAAGACGAAGCTCAAGTCCCTGAAGGACATGCCGGGCCCAAACACCATTTCCAACTTGATCGAGTTCTTTTGGAGAGACGGCTTCAGCAGAATCCACGAAATACAGGTTGGTAAAACTATACTCCCCACCCCCTTTATCCCGATCACTCTTTGCTTCACAAATAGTCACGTATTTGCCTTTCCATCAGTAGCAAAGAGTCCGTGTATTCTCAGCGGCAGCAGAAAGTGGCACCTATGCGTAAAATGGCACAGAATGTTGCGTAAAGGCGCATCGGGAACTCCACCAATGGCCAGATTTCCGCTCGAGGCATTGGTCACGCAACAGTCTGATATACAGGAAATACCAAAACATTTGAATTCAGTTTATGCAAAATTACATCTTGTCAAAGAGCGCTTTGGTCGCAGATTTCAAAGACAAGTCACGTTAAATGTGCATCTTTGCTACAGTTGAAAGTTTGAGTCATCGTAACAAGATATTTGTCGACTTCTTACTAGCGAAAGCGATTATAAACCCATCATTATTTCCACGTAAAAATTTACCACTGACACCGGAATAGCTACAAATATTTTCATTCCTCCTTCAGTTCTTAAAGTGAATTATCTGTCACCCCGCTATTTAATGTAAAACATATTTTTCCTCCCTCAGAGAGGACATTTTAAATGTGTTTTTATGCATACATGCAATTAGCATTGTTAGTCATTTCATGGAAAAACAAGTCAGACAGTAGAAATGACTAAATACCCAGCTTACACTCTTTTGAAAATTTGAAAATCACATGTCACCATACAAATGCCAACTTTGACAAAAAAAATAAATAAAACAAAACACATCCACTTAAATGTAACATTGTTGGTGAATATCATGCTATGCTATTTATACATACAATATACTTTATTGTCCCCATAGGGACATTTGTTTTGTACTCATGCTGCACACAACATGCCTCCACAGTGCACAATCCCTGCTGCCTTATTAAATGGTTGTGTCTAAAACATGATCCTAAAGTAGCCTAACTTCCAGCAAGGTGTTCTTAGTGATTACTGGAAAACTGTATCACTGACTTCACTGCTGGAATAAGCTTTTGCAGCAGCATCAGATGAAATGTGGAATCTCTGTACATTAATTGCCATTACTGATTTACAGATAGAGCACACAAAGATGTATGGAAAAATCTTCAAGTCTCGTTTTGGACCTCAGCTAGTTGTCTCGGTTGCCGACCGTGACATGGTGGCTGAGGTCTTGCGGGCCGAAGGTGTGGCCCCGCAGAGAGCTAACATGGAATCCTGGCAAGAGTACCGAGACCTGAGAGGACGCTCCACTGGTCTCATCTCAGCGTAAGTATGACCTCTCAATATTGACAAGGAACTGGTATTACCTTTAGGGTGGATGGCCTAATCACATTATTATCTAGGTAACACAGTGATTGGATTGGTTTGCACTGGATTATCTTCAATGTCATCATCTCATGTCAATTTGCTTAAAAGCAGCTGTCACCACAAATGCAGACTTGATCACAGAAGACTTGTGTAAATCTCAAATTAGCTTAGCAATAATGGCAATCTGACCTAAAGCTTGTTTTTAAAACGTATACATCATGGAGCAGATGATCTCAAGTATCATTTAGAGAAGTATTAATTCTCCCTGATGACTGGGGATCAAAACTCTGCGTGGAAGATAACTATGTTAAAATGGCCTTTGCTCTTCATGTGACTCTACTCTCATACACAAGTCCAATATTGTACAGGTTGGTACCAATACTTTTCTGACAAAGAATTTTCCCAACTGTTTGTTTTTTGCTTAAGCTGCCAAATCAGCAGGTCATAACAAGTTAAAACTGATTTGACACAAAATAATAGAATATCTTCAAGTGGTCTGTCAACATGAAATTCCTTCCCTTTCTCAAGGAAAGTGGTGCCTGGTTGTACTTTTTGCAGTCAGTGTTGGCATGAAAGGTCAACTGGTCAAGGTCAAAGGTCAACCAAATATTTGTGTAGTCTCCACTTACAGTCTCATTGAAATGCTATAAAGTCTGGATGTCAACATACATCTCTTTTATGTGAGAGAAAATTAGTTTTAAAAATGAGACTGGACAATATGTAATTAAAACTGCCCAAGACTGGGCCATTAACCACCTCTGTGGGAGGACACTTGAGAATCAGTCATTCTCTGCAGGAGACACGACATTATCAGTAGAGGGGTGGACATAGAAGTGGGATGGTGAACTGTTTCTGTGAGTTTCCATCCATGGTGTCTGTCTACTAAGCGAGTAGAATTGTTAATGTCTGTACGAAGAGTATCAATACCGATACCAATGCAGCGTCATCACATTCATGATGAACTCTGGAGATTTCAATCAAGCCTGTGTCCTCTCACCTCCATTTGAATTTGCACTGCAACAATATAATTTCCCTACAATATTAAAGTTTGATTCAATTCACAATTTCTAAACTCAAATATACTGCAACCGCAGCCTTTGGTGTGCTGTATTTTTACTCTGAGACCAGAAAAACAGCCCTTTTCAAGGCCCAGAGGGGCCTTTTGTATAAGTTTGGATGTTTTCCATGTTTTGTTGGACCGCATGTTTGGATGGAAAAATGACCAAAAGGTTACTTATTTTATAAAAAAAAAAGTGTGTAATGTTGGGCCTAAAGGGAAATTAATTGTAAATAGTGTGCATGTCATGCAATTGTGGATTTGTTATTGGTGACGATAGTGTATCTGCAAAATTTCCAGGATTATGATGCCTTTCTTGAGCTCAGTCGACATACCAAGTCATTTTGTTGGCTGTTTTGCAGTGAGGGAGAAGAGTGGCTTAAGATGCGGAGCGTGCTCAGGCAACTGATCATGCGTCCCCGTGATGTAGCATACTTCTCTGATGACGTGAACAATGTCGTGGATGACCTGATCAAGAGGGTGTCGGGTTTGCGTGCAGAACAGTCCGATGGAGCAACTGTCGTCAATGTGAATGACCTATTCTTCAAATATGCCATGGAAGGTTGGTAACAATCCTTCAGAGATTTGTTACAAAGAAACTGAAAGTGATGCTGGATGGATTTAAGGAGAAAATGGGTGTTTTATGAATTTGTGGGTAGGGTTAGAGATCAGTGAAGCAGGCTGAAGCGATTCCAACTCTCTCGCTTTGTTCTTACAGGTGTGGCTGCTATTTTGTACGAGTGCAGACTGGGATGTTTAGAAAAGGAGATTCCCCAAAATACTCAAGATTACATTCATGCTCTGCACCTCATGTTCAGCTCCTTCAAGACAACCATGTATGCTGGCGCAATCCCCAAGTGGCTCCGACCTATTTTTCCCAAACCATGGGAGGAATTCTGTCATTCCTGGGATGGTCTGTTCAGTTTCAGTAAGTAGCTGACAATGAGGTTAATACAGACATAATTTTCACTTGATGTGCATTCATGCAGCAGCGAAGAGTTAGCATGCTATATGTAGAGTACAATAAAAGTTTATTCAATACTCTCAATAAGAAACTTGCAGAAGCTGAGACAAAAAGGAAGCCTTTAACAATTTATGACAGATGCCATGTAAAAAGCATTTAGATTTCCTGTTTTAAGTGAATCAGAAGTTAAAAGTAAAACTGTAGCTTTTAAGAAGACAGATGTTATTTTCAAGTATTTAAAGTATTGCTTTTCATGTTTCAAAAAAAGGGTTCTCCAGAGTTCATATAAAACTGCTTAAGAAGTGTAAACATGAAGGAAATTTTATTTTTTTTCTTAAAAACTGATCAGTAAAATGTAAATCTAAAATTCTTCCCATTGGTAGCCTTGCACCAATAGAAAATGTTGATTTGATTTCCCTGTTGTGTCATATGGTTGTAGGAGTATAAGGTCCCTCTCTTAAATGTTTTTTTTTTTTTTTTTTTTTTTTTTTTTTTTCCTGCTTCTCTACCTTTCTTTATTCCTTTCTTCTTATTTCCATCTAATCCCAGGCATTGATCATGTTGATAAGAGGCTCTCAGAAATCAAAGACAAGCTGGAGCGGGGAGAGGAGGTGAAAGGAGGACTGCTCACACACATGCTTGTTACAAGGGAGATGAACCTGGAGGAGATCTACGCCAACGTTACAGAGATGCTCCTGGCTGGGGTTGACACGGTGTGTTGTGTGTGTTTATGCTGACATTTGACTGTGTGCGTGCATGTCAGTGCTGAGTTTCAAGTGTTGGGTTTCTGGCGCCACATCTGTGCCTGTGTAGCTGTGCCAGCGTCAGGTCAAAGCAATGAATGGGGAGGTTACATAGTATCCCACTGACAAACTTGTTCTCACTCTGATTTAGTTTCTTGTCATTTTTCTCTTGTCTGTCATCTACACAGGGGGTCCTTTTGTTCTTTCTTTTCTTTCCCATGCCAGACATCTGTGTTGTCTGTTAATGTTTCCATATTAGAGAGACAGTTGTATGTGCTCGTGAGGATTTGGGTTTGAGGCTTCAGATTTAATCAGTGGTCAACATTGTTTTGGTGAATGGCTTGCCATTTTTGCAGAAGAAATTATACATTAATGGAAAATGGTGGCTAGAAGGAGAAATGGCACACAACACAGATTAGTTTTGAATGTTGCTGTTACTGTGCTGGCGTCCAAGCCCACTGAGACATCAGACATTCCCACGTGACCCACTCAAAGGGAGAGCAAATTAAAGATGTTTATAGTAAATACTCAACATTTCTGTTTTTATTGTTTTTGACTGTTCAACATTTTCATGGCGACTGCTTAATTTGTTTGGGGTACTGTCAGATTAATGAAAATGAAGGGCTGTATACTGTCTTGTGTTAAGCTTGGGGCCACAGAACAAAAGGGTATGTGTTTTTTAGCTGAATCTGTCCCATCCTGACAGGGGGTAGACTTTGTCATTACCTGGCCCTGGGCTGTAATTGCCTTTATTCTGTGCACACAAGAGCTGTCAGGACATGTTAGCCACGGCTAGATTTATAACACAGACTTGGGGCAGAAGTGACATAATGAGAGGGGGTTGGCTGGGGGGCTGGGAACTGGCAAAATGAGAAGGAAAGGGAGGAAAAAGAGTCGAGGTGCATTATGAGTCTTAAGAAGAGAAGGTATAAGGAGAGTTCTTAGCCTCTGATTACTGTCCTTGGATCAACTTTTATCGCATGATTCCTCTCTAGCTCTGACTGAGACTGGGGTCTGTGCCAGCTGGTGTTCATTTGAGGCAAGAAGGTTGTATGAGGATCTTGTGTAGGAGTGCAAGTGAGGACAAAAAAAAGAAGTGAAAAGACAAGGGTGGATTGTTTTATTTAAAATCAATGGCTGGTCCATTTCAAGATCTCTGACGTCCACTGTGTTTGACGTATACCCAGACAAGGCTGATATCTGTGCGTCACAAGTGGAAAAGTGAGGGGGATGAATGGAAAGATGGGGATATCAAGGAAGGAGTAAAACATAGTTTGGGGCAGGGCAAGGCTGACTTTGCTCTCAGACCGGATAGGTGAGGATGTGAAAACCATTTTCATATCAGTTGGTCATCTGGCCACCTCATTACATGAAAATGTCATTGAGATGTGAATCACATGGGGAGCTGGAAGAGATGAACAGATGGAAAATATCAAGTCTTGTCTGAGGAAGGGAAAGCACTAGAATGCTGAATAGCATCAGCTGAAAGATCATTTGAGGTAGACGGGCTTTGTTGTGCCATTTCCACTTAATTAATTACAGCTATTTTCAGTTCTCTAATTGAATTTGACAGAATCTCCCTACTGTAATGCAAAAGGTACAAGTTAATTAAATCTAGGTACAGATGGGTGAGGATAGTGAGTGATGTAACCTGAAGGATAAGAGTGTGTGTGTGTGTGTATGTGTGCTCAGCATGTGGAATTAGCTTCTTCTCCCTGTTGTGCAACATTTGAGAAACTCTTATCTGCAAAGTTCAGCCTGTTGTAAAGCCATAAGACATTTCCTTTAACACAAGAGCAAATTAATGTCTTACACATATATTTTCCCCCTTCCTTAGACATCCTTTACCCTGTCCTGGGCCAGCTATCTGTTGGCACGACACCCTGATATACAGGAGCAAATCTATACTGAAGTCATGCAGACACTGGGACCACGAACAGTCCCCACAGCTGACGATGTCCCTCGCCTGCCTCTAATCAGAGGGCTAGTCAAAGAAACACTCAGGTGTGTACTAAAAACTTTTATGTCTTAACCCCCCTGCTGTCACTGTCGTGTGTGTGTGTGTGTGTGTTTTTTTTTTTTTTTCCTTAAATTGCATTGTTATAAACAACTCATCTGAAACTTCATATATTAGTCTTTGCTTCCTCCCACTGTGTTCTCATGAATTTCTTCAGTTTAGTAATTGCCTTTCTCTGAGACTTCCCTCTTCTTGTTATCTTAGAATTAAGTTATTTGAAAAGCCTTGCAGAGTCCTGTTGAATAACAGTCTTTGTTTGTCCCACCCTGGGAGCAGACTTTTTCCAGTTCTCCCAGGCAACGGACGGATTACCCAGGACGACTTGGTGGTCGGTGGATACTTCATCCCCAAAGGGGTAAGTCTGAAAGAGGAAATCTACAGTGCGCATCTGTTTTAAAGGGAGGGAAAAAAAAGTTTGTATAAAAGCCAGCTGAAAACAATTCACTGACATTGGGTGTAATGTGATATTACATTACTCATACATCTTTCACTCCCCTGCTTGTATGTAAATTCATGTACAAGAACCCAGCTGTTTTCATTTCCCAACTTAGATGTTTTTCTTTTTTCTTTGTTTTCCACTTAAAGACTCAGTTGGCCCTGTGTCACTTCTCCACATCTATGGATGAAGAGAATTTCACAGATGCCTCAGACTTCCAACCACATCGTTGGGTACGGAAAGATACCTCAGATCGTGTTGACAACTTTGGCTCAATTCCCTTTGGCTACGGCATCAGGAGCTGCATTGGCAGGAGAATAGCAGAGCTGGAAATGCATCTAGCTCTCACAAGGGTAGGACATTGATCCACTCTTACCAAACGCTCTCATTAACAACAAGTTGCCTTGGAATGTGTTTTTGTTTTTTTGAAGAAAAATGTTCGTCAGGTCCAGAACGAAGCAAATTCATGTTGCAAACGTTTTCCCTTAAATAGAAAAATACTGTCATCATTTTTACCATTGTGGCCTTTTTTGGATTATAATGCAGACCATTATGGTTTTACCTAAACACAATAGCTTTTCAAACATTTACAGTAGATTAAATTGTCATAGTACAGAAATTGTAGTTTCCCTCAGTTTTTTTTTTTTTTTTTTTTTTTTTTTTTTCTTTCCCCCCACCCCCCGCACTTGGGATGACAAAAAAAGATTTTTTCCCTTCCAAAAAAACCCTTTCTA
>JBAMYA010046359.1:0-11070 GCA_037176975.1 Arrhamphus sclerolepis | reverse complement strand
TGCTGCTCTGTCCCTCTCCTCTTCCTTCTCTGCCTGCTCTCTCAGGAAGTCCAGCAACTCCTCACCCTTCCTCTTCCGTCTGACACCAGGGACAGTAATCACACCACCTGCAGTGGCACTTAACATTTGCTGCGACAACCAGGGGCGGACTTATGGAGTGCTGCCCCTGGAGTGCAGCATCCATAATACTGTACCACTGGCAGGTGGCAGCGGTTACTGACCCAGCCTCTACCCCCTTCCCTGTTGGTGGGTCTCTAAGCTCCTGAAAATCTGACATTGGTTGCTTTTCAGATTCTAGATTCTTTGATGATGGCTCATTTAGACTATGATTAATTACCTTATATTTATCCTTCAAATTGCTCCATTTCTTTTTTTGCCTGCTTTGCTGAAATGGGGAAGCCCGCTGTTGCCACAAAATCCCTGCATGAACAAAAATAGGAAAAAATATTAAAGATAACTAGATTGTGCCACACTGCTACTTCATTAAGACATTTGTAATTTGGAAGGGTCTGTCTTCCACATACAAAACTAAATTACTCACTCCCATCCCAATTTGGAGGAGTTCTGCCTGCCTGTGAACAGGTGCTCATTGGCCGCCCGCCACTCAATGAGGGCATGGGTTTCCTCAGTTGTCCCTTTTAAAGATATATAAATTTATACAACAATAATTTCCGAGCAAGTAATTTTTGAGTGTTGATCTTGGAGTACAACAGCACTGGGACTTTTCACAGACGTTTTAGACCCGTTATAAATAATTATTGACGTTGCATCAGTTAACTCTGCACCGCAAAGATGGACATATTTCCACAAATAACATTATTTGTTATCTGTGCCTCGTGCCTATGACCTAAATCATACAAGTGCTGATATTCGTCAACAACAGCACTCACTCTCGTGTGATATTGCTTAAAAGTAGTTTGTTTTAATTCACAACAGAAGTACAAAGAACACAGGCAGCACTCCAGTATACTGTAAAAATAAGACAAAACGAGACACAATGAGAACCTCGACTGTCTGGTCCCCCAGTCCGACCAGCTATAACAACAACAACTGACAGCAAACTCTATAAACTGAAGGCTGCTCTCGTTTTATTAACATGAGCAGGAAAAGGCTTTGGTGGCTACTCTAGCGAGCAGGACCACCGAAAACGTAACAAATCTTCAAATAGACTGCTAAACCTACTACCGATTAAAAAAGTGAATTAGTGTATTCACACACAAAACCAAATTTAAACTGTGTTTGTCCATTAAACAACAATAGTAAGTTGTTGTGACTTACAGTTGTGTGTTTTCTCCTCTGCCATTACCGCCACTGGTTGAAGCGAAATGCATTCTGGGATATTTTGCCGCCCAAAGTCTTTACAAGTCACCACTGATGCATCCTCGATGAAATGGGCGGGGCAAGTACACATCCGGGCATTCAGACCGGACTTGGGTACTTGTGTACTTTGAAATGGAAAAGTACTTCGGCTGCGACTGATGACGTATCACAAGTCCACACATACGCAAGTACAGAGAAGTACACATATTGGGAAACGCCTATGTAGCGTCTGGGCATTGTACGCTGCTCCAAAAGTCCGTGGGCATCTCTTTTGCACATGGTTCCCAAGGCTGACGGGGGTTGGCGACCCTGTGGGGATTTTCAGCGTCTTAATAATGCAACCTAGTAATGACAGATACCCAGTCCCTCACATACAGGACTTTTCTGCTCGCTTGGCTGGGGCAACAATTTTTTCCAAGGTGGATTTAGTGCGGGGCTACCATTAGGTTCCTGTGCATCCTTTAGATGTACCCAAAACTGCAGTTATCACTCCTTTCAGTCTTTTTGAATTTTTGCGCATGCCCTTTGGCCTTAAAGGCGCAGCACAAACATTCCAATGACTTATGGATTCGGTCCTGAAGGGTATGCCGTTTTTGTTTGTTTATTTGGACGATATACTGGTGGCTAGTTCCTCTGCAGCAGAGGAACCCAGCTAAATGCTGGTTTGGGCTGCCTGCAGTTGAGTTCCTGGGACATAGGGCATCTCCTCAGGGGGCGGTTCCCCTTCCTGCCAAGGTTGAAGTGGTTTCAGTTTTTCCCCACCCTCCCTCGGTGAAGCCCCTGCAAGAGTTTTTGGGGATGGTGAACTTTTACAACCGTTTTATCCCAAGAGCTGCCCACATTATGCACGCCTTATACCAAGCGCTTAGGGGCAAGAAAGGCGACCAACTGATAGAGTGGACCCCCGAGAGGGTACAGGCATTTGTTGATGCCAAGAAGGCCCTGGCTGATGCTGCGATGTTGGCCCATCCATCTCCAACAGCTTCTGTGGCCCTGACAACTGATGCATCCGATTATGCCATTGGGGCAGTGTGTGAACAGTGGGTGGATGGTGCCTGGCAACCTCTCGCATTTTTTAATAGGAAACTTCGGGATGCTGAAAGGAAATATAGTACCTTTGATAGGGAACTGCTCACCCTTTTTTTGGCGACGCGCCATTTTTGGTTCATGTTGGAGGGCAGGGACTTTACTGCTTTTGTTGACCACAAGCCTCTCACTTTTGCTATGGCGAAAGTTTCTGAACCGTGGTCGGCACGGCAACAGCGGCACCTGTCTGCCATTCCAGAGTTTACTACTGACATTCAGCATGTGGCAGGCAAGGATAATCTGGTGGCTGCTCCTAAAGAGGACCTGCAGTTTTATTCAGCTGAGTTGGTCCTGGGCCAGCCTTTGGGGGTCCCAGGGGAGTTTCTTCCAGGTCCAACAGGTTCAGTGGCTCCTCTAAGAAGCAGGGTGATCCTCCCAGGGGATGCTGGGTCTTTTGCCCTGTTGGCAGTTCATCACTGTTTTCCACGGGCGTTCATGCCTAAGGACCATATGTCTGCGTAGTATGTTTTTATCCGCCATGATGCACACAGTTTGCCACTTCAGCCTCCTTATGATGGTCTCTTTCATGTTTTGAAGAGGGGCCCTAAGGATTTTTTGGTGGAGTTGGGGGTAAGCCTGAGCGTGTTTCGGTGGACCATTTAAAGCCAGCCCATGTGTTACGAGGTGACCCAGTTGAGTTAGCTCAGCCTCCTCGCCATGGTCGTCCCCCACTTCCCTTACCCACAGCCCCAGCTTTGCCCCTTATACCTGGGTTGTCGCCCTCCTTGTCGACCCCAGTGGTCGTGAAGTGTAGCTGTAGCGGTCGCCTTCGCGTTAGGTTACTGTTAGGTCTTGCATTTGTTCCTTTTTTGTGTGCGCGCACCTTTTATCTGGTTTTTCATGTTATGTGCTATTGGGGATTTGTGACATTCTGTGTGTTCAAGGGGGGCCTGTGTGGCGGACACTAATATGTATATATTTCACACAAGAATGTAAGCTCTTATTGTGAAAGTGAGAAGAGCGGATATATGTAGAGAGAGAAGAGAGACCTAACTGTTTTCCTGTTTTTCTGTTGGAAGCCATTCGGAATAAAGAGAGACTAAAAATACTTTTCGTCTCTTTCTGTTGACTTCCACAAGTCAATAATTGTCCGATCTGTAGTTAAATATCTGCTAATCTATGTCAACATTTGCACCTTTGCTACTTTTCAACTCTTAAAAAAAACAAAAAACTTTCTTCTCATTGTCTTAAGTAGGTGATTTTAAGAAATGTTTTATAAACATTTTTCTGACTGTACAGTTGTAATTTGTAATATTCGTTATTTGTGTAATTAAATAAAGTAGTAGGCTATTAAATGATTTTTGAACTTTTTTTCTTTGAGCTTCCTTTGATGCTCATCTTTACTTTTTATTCAGCCTGTGAATAAATCTACATCCCAGTTTCTTACTGGCTGAACTGGTGATCAGACTGGAACTGTAGTCATAGTTCCTTCACAGTGTTGTTTTTAAAATATAAAAATAATCAAAATCAGGGAGTTGAACCTTTGACTCAAACTTTATTATTCCCTCAAATGCTTTACAATCACTTTAAAGTAGAAAACATCAACTATACAAACAGTTTTTCATGAAAGTTATTAAAGTAACTGACATAAATAAATAAGTTTTTTCAGTTGTTTTAGTACTTGCTTCATATAAAGTTCACATTTTTTTCAAAAATCCAGTTTAGTAGCGTTCAGATCAGAGTCTCTGCAAACATCACAACATCACTGTATGCATCACTACAAGTCATAAAGTCTTTAATGACGTGAAGTCGAAGTCCTGGAAATTCAGAAGAAACAGGAAGTCTGTGTTGGAGTTTATCGTTAAAACACCAGCAGGTGGACTGAAGGTTACCGTTAAACTATTCAGGGTTCATTAATGAGAAACTGAAGAATGTTCCTCACTTCTGATTCAGTAAAAGTGTCAAACAAATCTAATGTGATAATTAATTAATTTAAAAAAATGCTGCAAATGTGTGTTTTAGCTTTCCAGCAACTTTTGATCAAACAAGCAACTTTATTCAATTTTCATCTGAGTCATAAACTGAAAAACTGAATTATGACCAGTACTAGAATCCAAGACCCAGAATCATGAAAGCCACAATCGGGGAACTGAAAGCCAGAATCAAGGAATTGAAATCCAGGATTGGGGAACCAGAATCAGAGAACTGAAATCCAGAACCAAAACCAGAATCAGAGAAACAGAATCTGAGAACTCGGAGTTGGACATCCAAGGAATCTCAATCTGTAACGAGTTCAACAATCTTTTTCAGTTTCCCTTTTCTTTTCTTCTATCAGTTCTAAAACAACCTCTGTTTTCAAATTGTCTTTCTCAGTTGTGCTTTTTCTTGTGGTTCTTTGTGGTTGCAAATGATATCTCTATATTTAACCAATATTCAGACCCTCTAGAAACAAATCTAGCTACTTTTCTGGTGTTATTTTGGATTTTTTTGTTTTAAAATCATACATTTTCCAAAATTATGACTTTTTCATTTAATGTAACTATTTTAAAATATCAATTTTGATTGCAGCTTTTTGAGACAAAATTGACTTAATATTCAAAAGTTATACATTTTTGTTGTGAAATCACTAATTTCACAGTATCACAACTCTGTTGTGATATTGAACGTTATATTAATGTAATTCTGAAATGAGTGTCAAATCAACGCCACGTCAATCAACATCATTAGCTGACTTTTTTTGGTAAGTTATTCAACAAATCTAGCTACTTTTTCTAATTTAAAATTCTTTTATTTTTGACAGAAAACTGCAAATTTGTTGCAAAATCCCAAATTTCCCAAAGTTGTGCCTTTTCATTTAATTCAACAACTTTGTTGTAAAATATCAAGTTTCACAAGTCTCTGCTTTTTGAGACAAAATTATGAATTTATGTCCAAAAAGACAAGATGAACTAGACTAAGATTATCAGGTTATTTAGCAGCTAATCAGCTCCTCAATCTCAGCTATGTCCACTTCCTCTGCAGTTGATTGACACGGCACTGATTTGACACTCATTTCAGAACTGCAACCGCAAAAAGAAAAACAACTGAGAAAGATGATTTGAAAACTGGTGAGATGGTTTTAGAACTGATAGAAGAAAAGAAAAGTGGAACTGAGAAAGATGATTGAACTTGGTTATGGATTTTTAATTTCTTGGTTTTAGATTTTGGGTTTTTATTCGTAATAAAATCGTCTCTGAATTGACAAAACACATCTTTTCCTCTGTGATCAGATTTAGATGCGACACTGATGCATGAGACGAAGCCTCTCACGTTTTCAGCAACTTGACTGTTCTGATTAAAGGGAGGGTAAGTGATTTCTGAATGACTGAAATGAGCGCTGTGTGGTCACTCAATGTGTTACGCAGTGTGACTTGTTGCCTTTCTACTGGCCATGGCGGGCTGTTGTCTCCATCCTGCAGCTGTAGGAGCAATGCTGACGTCAACAGCCAATAAGAAAACTGCCCCGCAAGAACAACCAAAAGGTTGTTGGCTTTTATTCAGCACCAACTGAACTCAGTAATGATGAGCGGGCAGATGATGAGGCCATATATTTACTGAATGTTACAAAAGTAGGTATTCTAAATTAGAAAATGACAGAATTGCTTACCCTGCCTTTTAATGCTGCAGAAATCCATTGAAACGTTCCCAGTGAGTGCTTGATCCCAAACAGGTCACACGTTTGTTAAATTCTCCAGAATAAATCAGTTGCTGGATCATATCTTGCAGTTTTAAAGGTATATTTCACCAGTTTTACACGACACCAATGTCAAAAACTATGTTACATATCTAAGTTAAGTCAAATGTACGGAAGCTAAACACTTCTGTTTGTTTATCTCCAGATGTACAAAAGTAAAATGACTTGAAGGGAACAGCTGTAAAAAAAAAAAATTTAAAAAAAAGTGACACACCTGAAATATTTACCTGCAGTGGCAGAATCAAATGACTGAAGGGAAGAAAAGACGAGAAAACCCGGAAGAATAAATACATGATTCTGTCATTTGAAGTTCTTTTCTCGTCTTCCTGGATTCTCACATTAGCAGATCATTACATTTCTGAATCCTTGGTCCTGATCTGAGACATCCTGGACCCCTGAGGTCTGACGGATGCATTCTCCACAAAGTCATGTTAAAACCAGCAACATTCTGACCTCCGTCAGCGCTCCTCCTCCTGCTCCACCTTCCCCTTGTCCAAACTCGTGTCTCCAGGGTCCTTCTGCTCATTGGACTCGTTGTTCTGGTTCTCCTGCCCATCCTCGGGCTCTCTAAGCGGGGCGGCCGGATCTCTGACCACACCCTCCATCTCCACCTCCAGTTCCTCCTCAGTCTCCTCCTCCACCCGGCCCACGCTGTCCGGGATGATCTCCACCTCGATGTCCGACGAATCCTCGCTCTCCTTGAAGGAGACCGTCTTCTGGCCCTCCCTACGGTGACGCCTGGACAGGATGGACCTCATGCGATACTCCTCATCTGCCTCCTCCCGGCCCCTCCTGCCAGGCCGCAGCGTGGGGCTCCCCTTGGGGACATGGTTGGTGTAAACACCGCAGGTGGAGCAGTGGTGGCTCCGCCTCTCCAGGGGGAGGAGCCGGCTCCTGGGCTGCGGGAAGGTGCTGCGTCTGGGAGTGGTGTTGTTCCAGTGTCTGGCCACCCCGCGGGTAGGGTCACCCTCATTCTGGAAGCCGTCGTTGGTGTACTGCAGGGAGTCTCTGTGGCCACTTCGAGGCTGCTGGTCCTCAACACAGGGACCCAGACACTGCAGGGGGTAGAGGCCCCTTGTTAGTACAGCGGTAACGAAGGAGTCGTTTAAAGTTACAACTTTAACACAGAGTTCCTCAGTGGGTTTGAGCTGATAAATATTCATCTAAGCTGCAGAGGAGCCGAGTTACAAGTGATGAAACTGATAAGTCACCTGACATGATTATTATTATTATTATTATTATTATTATTGATAACAGTATTTTATAATTAATTTTCTTTTCTATTATTGGTATTTTTATTTTTTCATATTTTTGACATGCTTAGTATTATTGCATTTTTAGTATTGATACGTAAATGCTTTTTTCTATTTTACAATTTATTTTTTAGCAAGTGGTTTTCTATTTTTAAGTTATTTATTATTGTTATTATTATTGTATTTTGCTACTAATTTAGTGTTTTTTTCTTTTTTTAAATGATTAGTATTTTATTATTGTATTTTTAGTATTAATAATAGTGATTTTAATTATTTTTGTTATTTTTAATTACTTTATTTTTAGTTTGTATTTTTGTTATTCATTATTATTAATAATAATTCTACATATATGTATTTATATTCTATTTTTAGTATATTCTATGTTATTCTTTCATTTTCTAGCATGTTAAGTATTTTATTATTGTATTTTATTTTAGTATTAATAATAATGATAATATGTTTGAAATATTTTATTCTTTTCATTGTTTTATTCTTCTCTATTTTTAGTAGTATGGTACTAGTATTTAATTTTTAAATGTTTTAATTTTGTAATTTTTATTATTAGTAAAAATAGTGATAAGTATCCATAATAATAATGATAATAATGATATCTGTTGACATCCCCTGTATAACAACTTGTTTCCCTTAAACCTCCTAAATTCCACATTTATTATTTTTTTAATTTAATTTTCTTATTGTGTTGCACGGCTGAATATTTTTTCCGGATGTCTCCGGAACTCTTTCCAACTTTGTATTTTGAATTTCTGTGAAGAGAACTGACTGTGCAGATGTTTGCGACGCTCCCTTTTCCCTTCCAGAGGCGTGAAATCAAGAAACCAATCACGATGAGGCAGAGCACCAGCAGCGCCGCCATGACGAGGCCCAGCAGTGCCATGTCTCCAGGTCGGTAGCCCACGTTTGAGGGGGACGGTACGCTGACGGCTGAAGAGGAAAACATAGGACAATGACGTGGGACTCATTTCATAAGAGAGAGCTGATCACGTTACATTTTTGTCCCCCGTAGGACATGAAAGTGAACGTGGACCCGTCAGGTGAACGTGGAACGTCTCACCAGGAATGACCCGAACAGAGAGTGCTGCAGTTCCAAACTCGCCGGTTGTCCCGTCCACAGCTCGGAGCTGCAGGAAGGAAAGGTTTTAACAGTTTACACCAGAGACTGACACGCTGGGGGAGGACTAAAAGATGTATGAGCGACTGGTGTGTCGGCCACCTGAAGAGCGAAGGATTCTGTCTTCACAACTCTTTTCAGGATCACGAAACCATCAGCAGTAACATTGACATAGCTGCTGTACTGAACCTCATACTTCACGTCTGGGTTCACACCCTGAAACACAAACACAGCGACATAAAATATTATTATATTAAAGCTGTATTGTCAGGTTTTGGCCACCAGGGGGCACCTGAACCTCAGATGTGTTAGCATCTATTAAGGTGTAAGTTTCTAGACGCTCTGTTGGTGCCTTTACATTTAATGATGGGTGTCCTTCCTGATCAAGCAAGGACTTACGACCGGGCCTCCTACCTCGCAAAACCTACTCTGTCATCCTGTTGATTTAATTTTTTTTTAAAAGTGTACGTATATATATGTGTGTTGACGTTGCTAGTAGTGTCAATAAGGAGGACCCCCAGGACCAGGGGACGACCAGATTTCTGGCAAGGAAGTGGGATTAAAGAACACATTGGCGGGTAGGTCACATTTTTCTTCTCGCGTTTATCAAAGTTTTAAAAGTTCTCACACAATTTTAAGATGTATATTTACATTCTTAGCAGTGACGTCAGAAGAAAACGTTTTGTTTAAACCAAATCTCTGACTTAGCCGTGTGTGAAATTATTTTGTTGAGAGGGAAAAAAACATTTAAACAGAAAATTAAGTGAAGCATAAAAGGAGCAGCGGGGAGGCTTTGCTGCAGCATGTGCATGCATGTGTTCTGCACTGAGATTTTTTCATTTCTAGCACAAAATTAGTCCGACTTATTTAATCATGTTGTCAGACAGAAACACATCAGCACAGACTGGTGTTTGTCCACTCATTGAATTACTTTCTTGGTTTGTCCATTTGAAAGGGAGAGAACGGGCATATGGAGGAATTACAATTACGCACAGGGAGATTTGGTGATGATTAACACATCTGTCCTAAAGATCACTATAATCTCTAATAAAAGACTGGTGCAGTCTCATATAAAGAGTTATGACGTGGGCAGTAATATCCATGTGTCATCGTGTTTTGTCTCATCCTCGCCTATAAATAGGCTAGGTAAATGAAAACAGGCTAGCGTCTTTAATGAATTAGCGATTTGTGGGCGCAGTTCTCGTGCTAATATCTGTCAAAAATTTACATGGTAATATACATTTCAATCTGCAATCTGACATTAGATGGTGAAATTAATTAGATTACGAAAAAAACGTTAGTCTGGCTAGAGAAACTGTTCCAGTCCGATCAGTGATGTAGGATAAAATGGGAGGTCTAATGACGGCACTAAAAAAAGTTACTCTCATACTCTAACGCTGTTTGTATGCAGTTGTTGAGAGGACAATATCTTAAACTTCCTACAGACTTTTAATAATCAATCACAATTATCTCTCTGAATCCTCAATGTAGGAATTGTTAATAAAACCTAGCCACCTTCACGCAGATTCATGCTTTGCTGTAGCGGTTCTGATGTATTGTCTTTGATGCTTATATTTATGTATTATTGTTTATGTTGCTCTGCAATTCCACCACTGACCACTTGGTGGCAGTGTGAGTTATTTTCTGCGGCGCTGTAACCAGCAGTGCCACAGTTCCTTCAGTTTACTTCCTGTGTATAGCTCAGAAAAAGTAAAAGAGCTAATAAATTATATGGTTTACGCGAGTTGGAGCTTATAAATGTTTAGCGTCAGTCGTTTTATATGTTAAATCAAACTATTGTTCTACCTGACCTGAAGACAAAGAAGAATTAGCAGTGGAACATAAAAACCCGCTGGTTCCTGTTGGACAGTCTGTTCCTTGTGGATTTGGGTTTTTCTGCAAATGTGTGTGAACAAGCACTGAAGAAATATCTGAGAAGGAATCTGAATGCTGAATAGTAATATACTGTAATACTCACACTGGCGAAGTCCTCGTCCCGGGCCCGGACCCTGAACGGTCGGTTGGTGCTTCGGTCCCGGAGAATCATGCTCTCTGGGACAGAGTTGCTGTAGATGAATCCTTCATAACGCTCTTTCTCAAAGCGAGGAGGGTTCCTGCTCTTCTTCATGACCTCTATGGTCACCTGGGTCACTGCAAACTGATCTCTGTTGGTCACCTGCGACGCCTGACGTGGGGAAAAACACATCCGTCAAAAATCTGAACGAGTCTGTTGCTGAGTGTGTTACGACAGTGAACTTTTCATTCAAAGTCTTTACAGTTAATTCTTATTTTTTATTTATTTATATTACCAGAATGGTGAGGGTTACTGGACCAACGATATCAGCCGCTTTAGTCATTGTGATGTTCCCTGTTTCCTCGTCAATCTGGAAAATATTTCCTTCATTTCCTAATGATGAAAGGAAACATAAATGATGAAGAACAAACACTACAGACGAGCCTCTAAAGTCACATCTAAGTCTGTTGAAATAAAAGCGTCTACAGCAAAGTGTTTCATTCTGAGCCACATCATCCCCATGGTTACCATTAAAGGGACACATCATCACCATAGTTCCTGTTAAAGGGCTGATTATTCTTCACTTTCTCAGTCA
>JBAMYA010046358.1:0-11071 GCA_037176975.1 Arrhamphus sclerolepis | reverse complement strand
TTTCCTTAAGACTGACCTTCTGAGATTACTGTTGTGGATTAAAGCCTCAGTCATCTTGGGAGCTGATATTAGTGTCCAGAAGGAGATCAAATCTGCGATGACCAAATTCAAATCCGCAGCTAAATATGGAGGCTCAGGAGGATTAGATATTATATAGTCTCAAATTAAAAGCAGGCAGTATATGTTTTAATTATTTGAGGGAACAACAAATCCTTCTTAGAAGAAGACAACAACAAGATTTTTTGGGGAAAAAATAAAGGAAATGAGGAAAATCAAAATACCAGTTATCCCCTTATGCAATTTAAAAAAAAACACTCCTCCCATTATTTTTGATGGTTTTCATCAAAACCATTACCCCTCACCCTCCACACGTATAAAATTTATGAAATTATTCTAAAATTATTTTAGTGATAGTTAAGTTATAACAAGACAAATCTTGGTTTTTGAGCTTGCAGTCATGTTCAGTTCAATAATTAATCTTATCATTGCAGATGAATCAGAGAACATGGAAAAATCTAAATATGACCTCTTAAATCAAAAGACAAGGAAAATGCATATCTGGGTGTGAACGAGAGATGATTTTTTTGTTTGTTTTTTTTTTTTTTAATATTCTGATTGATAGTTACCGAGCACTTTCCATTACATACTGTTTTATTTTTGCTATTTTTGTGGTCATCTCAGGGAGTATGAATAAATAATATTGTAAATTGAAGACATTTCAAAGGTTGCATCCAACATATTTCTGTGGTTATTCAGCTGTTGTCCTGTTTAAGTTTCATAGTAATTCATCATCAGAAATGAATGCTGTCCACATTATTGAAGCATGTACGGGTAAAAAAAGAAATGAAGAGGCAGAAACTTCCTATACTCTTGGCCTTAATTGTCTCAACAGACGCCACATATTTCCTCATATCCGATACATGGAAAAATAATCAGCCTGAAGCGCACAAAGCAGCCTACCTATTTTAACTTCCAATCTGTGCTGCGGGTGAGCTTCCTCTGAATATCATTCATTTAATTTCCCCATGAATATCCAGACATGATTGGGCAGTTCTGTGCAAGAGACGACACCGGGGCGGATTAATGGGCCCAGAGATTTATGCTGGCACGATCTGAGCTGCTTTTGCTTTTAAGCTCCAATCAAACGGGGAAATGGGAAGTGATAACTGTGTCAAAATAAAAAGAATCTCCAACTGACCATCACAGTGAGAACTGGCCTTCGGTCGCCGTGGTGACAGGCTGATGCTGTGCTGTGGGGAGTCCCGCAGCACATCGGGAGTGATATGCGTAGATAATGGCGACGGGAAAATGAAATGAAGAGAGAAATCAGCCAATGTGTAGAGGCCCAAGTTGCCAAATAAATTGGTCTGTGATTTGTTGTGGACAAGAATTTCATTTACAGTGCCTGTCGCAGAGCCCTTTTGTGTAAACAATAAAACGGTGTAGTCCTGAGCCCAGGCAAGGTGCTTGTTTTTGTGTGACTGGTTTGCATGCCAGGAGTGTCAAAATTGCCTGCCATTTGTGAGGGCAGATAGATGTCAGATCTTTATAATAAAAATGGGCTGTAAAGCCTCTTATGTTATCGTGGCTTACAGAAGGACAACAAGCCCTCTGATTAATTCTAGATTTTCTTTTTCTTCTTTCTGTGAAAATAGTAGCTTACAGTTTAAAGTAATCACACAATGTTCAGGCGCGACATAAGGACAGACGGTGTTATACCTCAGGGAGGAAAATTACACCAGACTGCTTTCCCTGTTTCAGCACACAGAATAGGCCCTTAAGGGGATCAGTAGTTTCACAGTCTTAAAGTAAGACTGCTGAGGTCATTGTCATTATTATATGGATGTCAGGACATAATCCTCAGCACCACAGTCACATTTTACTCTGCATAGCACTTTTTAGCAATATTTTCCCAACAAAATGTTCTTTTTCCTCAGCTTCAGTTTTTTGTGGTTATTTGGTCTTCTTTTTTTCATAATTTTGGTATTGATTTAAAGATTAGAATTGTGATTTGCTCTTATTGATTAACATTGTTATCAAAATTTCATTTGTTAATCATTTCTATCACTCTTGAGTCATTAACTGTTGATTCTACAGCCACAAAAATCCAAAAGTCCCAAAAAGTCTGAAAAGTCCCATTTTCTTTGTGGATCATTGTTAAATGAAATGAGAAATGCATAATTTCTTACTGGCTACAGGTTCATGTTAGGGGTCGACGCAGAGACAGGACACTGCAGGCATGGATAGACACCATCTCCCCGGTGAAAGCTGCTTAAACACTGGTGAAGCACATCATGCCCTGACTCAGCATTAACCATGACGTTACAGATACCTTACAATGAGGAGAAAAGTTTTTTTGCTTACATATGACTTCTTCAGTTGTCTGCAAGATGAGGAATCCTGATGTGGCACCCATCAATTGAACGGGCAGTACAGCGGAAAGCCTCTTGGCCAGCAAGGCGTGCAAAGACCCCCACACACACACACAAACACACACACACTTCTTCCGGCTATCCAGCCTCGGGGAGATGGAAGACTTTGTGAAGAGTGATCATGATTTCCTGCACAACACAGTGCACAGTTCTGCAGACTGCAGAGACTGACATGGCAAAGATGTCTGCAGTTATCTCGTAGTAATATTGGGCTTCATTCAGCTTGTTAAAATGACAATCGAGGAAATGTTGACACATGTTGTGCCTAGAATGATAACTAGGGGCTGGGTCCAAAAGTGAGGTAATCTCCGCTGACCCCCATGTAAAAAAAAAAAACCCTAAAGGTTTAAGACGACCAAGCAAACCATTCAACACTCAGACGTACCTGCTCAGCATCACCAGCCTCAGGAACTCTTGGAGGTAGCAGGTTGCTGTGAGGAGACAGGAAGTAAACATCAGAGGGAATGTGACTGTCAGACCAATAAATACATTGGGGTATTGTGTCAGTACAAACCACCATGTATGCAGGTGATGTCACACACACTCGGAGTGAAGTTAATAAACTCTGTAGTCACACACTGAAGAGTGAGTGAGTTGGCAAGTTCACAGTCATGTCATGATTTTACCAGCCAACAGTGTGCGATGAAAATTGAATGCCATAATGTGAACTCTTAAAATACAAATATAGTGATGGACTAGTCAAGAGCACAAATAAATTGTACATTCATTTACCTCCCTTTTCAGTGCATCCATGTGGGCTGTAGACAGACCCCGGCCCAGTATCAGTTAAAGAGCATGCCAAAACAAGATATGAGTCAGATGTTTAGGGCAGCTTCACAGTTATACTCTCCCTTCATATATAATATATATAGTGGCAGCATATACAACAGGAAAAGAACTGGTCCAAGTATGGAGCCTTGAGGGACCCCAGAGGTGAGAGGGGCTGAGGATGAGGTGAATTCACCTAACTGCACGGAGAAACTCTGATCAGACAGGTAGGACTGGAACCATGAGAGAGCAGAGCCTGTAATGCCCCCCCACTGCTCCAGGCGTGCTAAAAGGATCCCGTGATCCACTGTGTCAAAAGCAGCTGTCAAATCGAGGAGTACTAGTTTAACAGGGTTTCCTGAGATGGGGAGCTATAAGCAAGACCACACCAGCTTATCGCCTCCCACCGCGGGCAACTCCAGAGTAGTAGAGAGTCATTTTGTCTCTCATAGTTGAGGTATACCTGTGATGAAAATTACAAGCCTCTCTCATCCTTTTAAATGGGAGAACTTGCACAATTAGTGGCTGACTAAATACTTTTTTCCCCCACTGTAACTTCATCAAGTATTACATTCCAAGTTGTTCAAATTTGGCATCTTTGGCATTAAGAAATCACAGCCATTTCCCATTAACCCTCAGGAACCCTCAGTGAAGAAGCTATCTGCAGTGCATATGTATGCTACTGACACTACTAGAATGTAGGGATGATGGCATAGTAAGAGCAATTGCAAAATAGCTTACACCTGTCCTCGGTTATTCTATTATAGTGAATGAAAGCTGGTCAAAGAAAAAGATTGCCAATGCTGTTGTGCAAAAATGACCCTAAAATCAGAAATAAATCAGAAATATATATGTATATGTATATATATATATATACACATAAACCAAAAAAACATTTAATAACTAAAAGTACACTACCAATGCAGTCATTGCACCGTCCTGGGGCCAAAAATACCCAAGGCAGGTCCTGTCAATGAACCTTTGAGTTTTGAGGCTGGAATGAACTTGGACAGGCATGAATCATCTGTGTATCTTCTGCCATATACAATAAAGCCCTGATCCCTACACTGGTGACTTCTTTGCAGCCAGAGACTTTGGACTGAAATTCTTCAGAATTATTTTTTGTATGCATGTACAACCTCTGCTGGCCTTTATTCATAGAGGATTCCGTCTGTCCCTCAGGACAACTCAAAAACACAGGAGCATAATTGATCCTGGCTTCCAGACCCACAAGCTATACACACATACATCACGGAGATCCGTCAGCATAGTAGAATGCCGAGCAAAAGCAACCACACAAGAGCATGTTTTAACCGTCCACTGATGCGAAACACAAATATTAGCACACAGTTTCAAAATTCATCAAAACGCCTTGTGGCACAGAATTTTCAAATAACAGATTGACTGAAATGAGTGTGACTTTTGCAGCAGCATTCTAATTCAAAGGTGAAATCAAAGGTAAGGGGAGCTGTAGCTCTCTGAACAGAACATGTGTCAAACTCAAGACCTGAAGGCCAAATCCAGGCCACTTCATTTTATCTGGCCCTAGAGAACGTGAAAAAAATCATAAACTTCTAACTAGAATATTTGGAAATTTCAGTGGGACTGCCTGTTTGATTCAGTACTGACATCAGAGGTGGAGAGTCAAGCTCTGGGTTTCTTAAGCGCCTAGAGATGACTTGTCGTAAATAGGCGCTATATAAATAAATTGAATTGAATTGAATTGAATTGGAGAGCAGCTGGTTTTTGTCAAAAAGTCAGGATTTAGCAAAAGATTTTACAACTAAAAGTTATTATTAGTACTCATAGTTAGTTAGTATTTTTTGTCAAAACTTGTGATTTTTGTGAAAATTTCCAAAAACTTTTCACTTCAGGACAAAAGGTTGAAATTTGCAATTTTACATCTGTTGTAATTTAATGTCAAAATGTTGCAAAAAGCTTTTCTTTCGAACAAACAATTGCAATTTCAAGTTAAAAATATACAAGTTTGCAACATTTGTGATTGTACGATAAAAAGTCTTGGTTGTTGGGATAAAAAGGCTCGACCTTTCAAAATTTAGCAAATTTAATTGTGTTCATTTAAATAAATTCATTTAAATAAAGAAATACATTCATATTAAATACATTCATTTAAATGTGTTTTGTTTGTTACAGAAAATTTCAACATTTTTTTAATCTATGATTTTACAAAAAAAAAAAACTGTGATGTAGTACAAAAGTCTCCGTTTTAAGATTGAAGTTACAATTTTTGTGAAATTTATGATTTTAAGCAAAAACCCACCTTTTAATTTTTTTTGTATTTCTTGACTGTCTGTAGACATGAAATGATGATGAAAGAAAAGATGTGATAGTTTTTTTTTTAAAGAAAAATATGAGACTATATTTGTTATTCATGTGAAATTGCTGATTTAATGACAAAAAGTCACTTTTTTAAATATTTTTTATGATTTCTTGGTTACAGATTCTGGGTTTTGGTTCTCAGTTTTTGGGTGTTGATTCATAATACATTCAGGCTCTAAACCGACAACATTAGTCTGCAATAAATTTAAGACGTCACAAATTCCTCTGATTAGGTGTTCTACAATAATCAGTTTTCTTTCTTTCATTCTTTCAACAATTCTGGTAGAAAATATGAGTTTCAGGTCAAACTCAGACTGTCAGTTTTATGCTGACTTCATGTCTTAGATTTTACTTCCCTGCTGTGCTCTGAGAGAAGTTGTGGTGAGGAAAACCTGGCGTGTCAATTCGCTTTGGCACATTTGTGCTGGAAACAGCAGAAGTGACTGACTGGATTCCAGCGTGAGTCTTTTTGTCAGCATGAGTTTCCGTCCTCGTGCGCTGCGGAGTTGATTTTTTTCAGCCTGTCACGTCCTCACCTGTCCCCAACACTCGGGCCTCACCCTCCAGCTCCCATGCGGCCTGTCACATTGCCTCACCTCTGTCTCCACACGAAGGCTTTCACTTGTTTGCTTTACTTTATTCACTAGGAATGTTCTTTGCCAGGTTCCATTCTTTTTTTTCTGTCCTCACACTAATCTTAATGATATATTGCCATATAAATTGTATTCCCATTGTCTTTGAAATTGCACATCTATAATTTGTGAAAGCTTTTGTGCTTGCATAAGTTTTGTTTTTGTTTTTTCCTGGTGATTTGAAGATTTGAAGATAGTATCCACAAGACTTCTTGAAATATTCAGCAAGAGTTAAAGTTTTGCACCGGCTCCTTCCTCTAGTCTGCAGTAAAGTGAGTGCAGAGATGATAGACAAAAACTCAATGAAGCAGCCACAGTCTGGTTGAAAACTGATACGATTTTATTGATACCAATATAACGATTCTGTATCCTGTCTCTGTCCTTCATCCTCTCTGTCCTGTCTCCCTCCTCATGTCTTCTTTTACCCAGCTGGGTATCAGCAGGAGGATCCCCCCCTATAATTGAGCCAGTTGGACCTGTTCAAGGTTTCTTCCCAAGAGGGAGATTTTTTTTTTTTTTGGCATTGTTAAGGATTTGCCACGTGCTTGGGGGGCATGCTCTGGGTTTCTAAGAGGCGTAGGGACAACTTGTGTTATAATAAATGCTATATAAATAAAATTGAATTGAATTCATTGATCCTGTTCTTTATAGAATCTCTTATCAATTCCACACAAAGTTTCAGTGAGGAAAAAAAATGCTCCCATGCAGGCTTTTAGCCTCAACACAGCAGCTTTACTGCTTTACAGGTCAGTAACATAACACCTTTGGGGAGTTACGTCAGTATCTCCACTTCAGCTACAACTACAGCAGCTACACAAAACTGTGAGACTGTAACTGTCTTATTGCATGTTGACATGAAAGTCTCATGTCTCTGTTGTTTTTGCTGTGTTCATTTACATCACCCATCTATTTCATCCTGGGTCACATCATCACCATGGTTACTGTTAAAGGGCCAATTGTTTTTTTTTTTGTTTTTCTTTTGAAGCGGCTTTGTTGTCAGATTTTCTGATAGTTCCACTCACTTAATCTAGTCCAGTTTCTCCGGGTCTTTTCTTTTATAATCTTATCTAACTGTAAGCACTAGACACTTTAGAAGACTAGAAAAGTATCCATATGAAATGAAAACAGCAGGTAAAAGTGAATAGATGAATGTAAAGACATCAGCGATGAAAGTGTTATTCTATTGTTGAAAGGGCTGTGGATAATAGCTCAAATGCGGCCTGCCTCGTCATTTTATCTGACGCTGAAGAATGTGCAAAGACAATCAGAAACTTCTACCAGTGTGACTGTCTGTTTGATTTAATGCTGACAACAGAAAGTGAAATAACCGAGGTGGAGAGCAGCTGGTTTATGAGAAAAAGTCATGAATTTTGACATTTTGCAAATGTTGGCATAAGCTTTTATAATAAAAAGTTCATAATTTTTTGTCAAATCAACTTTTTTCTTAAACAAATATTTGTGATTTCAGGACAAAATGTTGAAATTATACAAAATTTGCAACACCACAACTATTATAATTTTATGTCAAAATGTTGCAAAATGTTGGTATTTAAAAAAAAAAAAAAATCTATTCATTTATATAGTGCCTAATTACAGCAAGCTGTCTGTAGGAAGTAGTTTTTGCTTGAGAAGAAGTGACATTTGTAATTGTACAATGAAAAGTTTTGGTTGTTGCAAAGAAAAGTGTTTGCGCAACAAAACCAATGAAAAGAAAAAGTAGAAAAAAGTAGACTCTAACTTCATAAATTGTCCCGCCCCTCTGTTTCTGTTGCTAGGTTGGACAAAATTATCATTTCTCCCATCCACTCCCATTGTAAAAACGGATTTTTACATTGTTTTATTGCTAATTAATGCACCAAAGAAAACCAACAGCGACTGGATATTAATAAAAAGGAACACCTCGGGTACCATATAGTTAGCTTGAAAAAAAACGGTGTTTTTCTGGGAAAACAGGATGTTTTGATTAGTTTAGTTAACAGCATAGCAGAGTAAGCAGCTGATTCTGGCAGCCTTCCACCAACAGACTTTCCTTTAAAGACTATATGTGACCATTTTTCGAGCCAGGGCTCTCAAATATCTTACTGGGTGTCACTTTTACAAGTACCCCAAACAGACTGTTTAACCATTTTAAGAAAAATAAAATGCTTTTGTGGTTGCAGCTATGGGTTGTAGCCTGCTGCCTACTTTGTTTTGGTGGTACAGCTCGGATTTCTGCCAGTTTGGGGATAAAAAATATGCTGCACCCTCACTATACTGTGTGCAGTGTGTTCTGTTTTACTAACACAAAGTCCAACAAAAAATAATCCAATGATTTAAATGTTGATACAAGCAAATAAAACCTCCGCTCTTTCCTTTGCTGTGAACGATTCTAACCAACCATATTTCGCCCCAGATGTAGCAACAGAGAATGATTTTTCTGGTTGGTTAGTCAGGGACCAATCAGAAGGCTGATAAAGGGTCAGTTATCTCAAAGCATTTCTCTTTTCTTGACGAATAAACCTTTGTGAAATAATGCTTTATACATACAAAGTTGCGGAGGCCGAGTCGTCTCAGACAATGACAAAAGCCACAACACAACGGAAGTGAACGGAAATGTCTTAGGCACTTCGTACCTCCTTGAAAAGTACGTGACATTATGTACTAGATGAGATTATCTGTGATTACTAAGTGACTGTCAGAAATAGGTCATGTTTACTGTCCACACACTTACATATGTGTGTACTGTGCAGTACAACGTTAGAGAATGTTTCATTAAGCAGCTAGTTGTACAATGACTTTAGATCCTGTAGCTAAAGCCTTCGTTCAGCTGGGTGAGGACAGTTTAGCCTCTCACTTAATCAAGAGGAGCTGACGACTGGCGATGTCACTAATTCATGTGGCTGCCAGTCTAATGATACTCTATTTCATTGCAAGTTAATCTACAGATTAATTCAAATGATAATACAATAAACAAATTCAAGTGTTTTACATGAATCCCCTCATTGACTGCAACTGTGCTTCTGTGTTCCTTCTACACTGTCACATACTTAGATGGAGAAAATAAAAATAGTGTTTTTTTTGCATCCATCAGAATGTGCAATATTCAATTTAGGGCAGAGACTTTATTGTGATAAGTTTGATTAATTGATTACAGAATAAGTAACATGTTAAAAAGAAAAAAAAGACAACCTTACATCACGTCTTCATGCGAGTCTTTGACATTTTTACAAGGCTGGAATCACTGAATCTACATTGTTTGGAAATTCACTTCCGTCCAGTTCAGTAAATTTGTACAATGCCAATTTACAACAAAAGTCATAAAACATTTCTGTGTAAAGCAACAACAACTTGTGGGATCTGTGGTAGTTTTAAATAATTGTAGAGGACATCTACATTTATTTCAGATGTCCTTTGCACCTTAAATTAGCGAAGTACAAGTTCCACCTCAGATGAACTATCATTTTTCAACAAACATGGAGACCAGAGAAGAATTTTAATTGAGCACAGATGCACATCTTTATACGTCATTGGGTTTAACATGTATGGAAGTTGTCACCACATGTTGAAAGTGTGAAGACAACTGTCTGTGATTTTCTTCTTCTGATGTGTGCGAGAACTTATCAGCTTCTCACATAATCAGTAGTAGACTCTACACATGGAGGGCTTTTCTCTTGCAGGTGATTTTCTCATGGTGTTTATAGGTGTCCAAAGTTATGTTGAAGCCTCAATCTCATCATAATGTGAAAGCTAAAACGGCCCTAAACCAAAAACAATGCTGTTTCTCATATTAGGATGTTTTTTTTTATAGCTGATTACTGAAGTGGAAACTATTTTTTCCACAACCCATCTTCCATTTTCAGTTCTGCTTTCATGTTGTTCAGGTTTGTTGGCAACCTGGAGCCTGTTCCAGCTGTCATCAGGTCTACCTGGACAGGTCACCAGTTCATCGCTGGAACACATAGAGACGAGCAACTGTGCATGCTGACGCTCACTGTGAAATTAGAATTATTAATCTAAGAGGCATGTGGAGGGCATAATGAGGAAGCTACTACAAGTTAGAAAAAAAAAAAAAATCACACAGACATGGTGAGACCACACCATCTGCACACTAAAAGAAACAAACTGGGATTGTAGCCAGGAACTATGAGGTGAAAATGTAAAACTCCACCTACAATTTATCTGACATATAACAAAACAGACAGGTGACATACTACTGAGGGCTGTCAAAGTCATTCCCACTGACGGCCAGTTGTGACCTTATAAATGTAACTTAATCACACAGTTAACTAACAATTTCAGTATTGATTATTATTGTTATCAAGGCACAAATGTTGTCAGGGTCATGCACAAACATTTTTGTTTTTTATAAGGAATCAAACATTTGTACTAAAATTAAGAATTTTCCAAGATCATTTTTTGAGTAAAATTTAGACTTTTGAAAATGTGCAACTTTTTGACCAAAAATTATGATTTGATTAAATAAAATATTTTAAGCTTTTTATTTTTTGTAAGAATTCTTCTGTTAAAAAAGAAAAAAAAAAAAAAAAAAAAGTAAAATCACAAATTTTGAATGGTAAGTAAAAGTTGTTCAAAAACAAAAACAGAAATTTTGAAAAACTATTTTTTACATAAAGTTAGAATTTTATGTCATAAAAAGACTTTTTTTTGTAAGATTGTAACTTTTTAATTTAATATTGCTATTTCTTTCTTGTAAAATATTGACAAAAATGAAGAACTGTGAATTTCAATGTATGCTATAAAAAAGCATACACTTTATTTGAAGACAATTGTAAACTCTTCAAGATGTCATGGGCGGACTTACATAAAATGATGTGAGGCGCTGCTATCTATCTATCCATCTATCTATCTATCTATCTATCTATCTATCTATCTATCTATCTATCTATCTATCTATCTATC
>JBAMYA010046357.1:0-11072 GCA_037176975.1 Arrhamphus sclerolepis | reverse complement strand
ACTGTGGATGCTCAAAGAAAAGATAAAAAATAAAATAAAATATACATATATATATATATATATGTGTGTGTGTGTGTGTGTGTGTATGAAAACATATCCAAGGATTTGAAGAGCCATCATCAGTGTAAAATTCAATCTTTACAAACAAGTAAATAGCATTATCCCAGTCACATGAAATACCAAAATCATGATCATGATGGTGAATGGAATCCAACATTTATGAAATGCAACAAACTCTGATCAGTGTACTGTTAAAGCTCATTGAACACCTAATGGATTTTTTTAATTTTTTTTTATTTTTACACTAGTTGCTGTTGAGTTACAGATTGAACACGCCTGCAAATAGACCTCCTTTGGTTTGCTTTTTTCCATCAAGATGATCAACAAAAAAAAAAAAGAAAGCCATTTAATGGTCTTATGCTTCCCTCTGGTGGCCATTGTCGGTATTCCAATCATTTAAAAATGAACATCTGAGCTCCTGACCTCAGATGATCAGGCACATAACTTAACTACTTATTTAACTCATATGATGAAGGGTTAAGTTATATTAAAAGGAAGAGCTTGATGTCTTTTCTTATTCGCAAAAAAATATTTGAATATTGGCAAAGCATCTCAATGTAATTAAAACGATTCCTCAAAAGTGTATAAATCAATGTGTGTATGCAAAAACAGCAGAGCCTGCTATATGATTCTAGAATTAGTTCTTACAGCTCACTTGGATGATACAAATGTGCAAAAGTAGCATGTGTTAGTGAATCTAGTCAGCATCATGCGTGTATGAGAGACTTGGGAGTCTTTTTTATTTTTTCTGTGATGCTGCTCTCACTGTGGGAGCACTGAGTGACGCCTTCGCTTTTGCCCATCCACACAAAGGTCATGTCAGTGTGTGGTGCTGGCTGCCTGACAAATGCATTGCCTCCACAGCCATCAGGATCAAAGATATAAAAAATAAAATGTGAGGGGGTTGGGCGCAGTGGGAGTGAGGAGGCGACTCTTCAAAGGCGGTTCCATTACAGAAGAAAAGCAATTATAAAAATAAAAATAGAAAATTACTCCCCGCCCGCAGCGAATCAAACAGAAAGTCAAAAAAGTAATTGACATAAACTCACCATGCAAATATAAACATGGTTTAAGTACCAGCAATTTTCCAAGCTGTAAATTCATGTGCAAATTGCGGATTTGTTCAATAAAATGGAACATAAAAAACAAAACAACTTATTTTGTTTGCTATTCAGTATCAACTAAATTGAAATGCACAAAGCAAGAAAAGCTTAGATCATTTGAAAATTAGAAAGGAGACAAATTAAATACTATTTATGAAGTTGTACCAATAATAGGCATATATGACTGGTTTTCATTTAATACAGTTAATGTACAAATAATATACAACTTTGAAGATGTGTTTTCTCTGCAAGTAATAAAAGGTATTTAACTGTATAAAAGGGACAAGTGTCTGTGTGTGGAAAATGAGCATGGAAAGGTGAAAAAAAAAAAAAAAAAGTCAACACATGGACTGTAACACAATGCTCCATATGTGCAGCATGTCAGCAGAGTGTCTGTAACACAAACTCAATGTTAATGCTCAAAATCTTTCAAATATAAAGCTAAGAAGTTGATATTGTATTTTTACATTCAGCCATACAAAATTCAAGTCTAGTTTTGACATTCACGTCGATATGTACATATTTAAAAGTTATGCTGCACATAATTTCTGCATTTAATTAATCTGCACCACATTAAAAATAAATAGCAAAAAAAAAGAAGAAGAATATTCAAACAGACATAGTTAAACAAATGTGGATATTAAGTGTTGTCTTTTTTTTTTTATCATAATAGACAATATAGATCTGTTTCTGAAAACGTTTCCACCATCCATCATTTGTGGGAGAAAAGTCCATCACACCAAGGTTTCTGGCAAAGCTTCTGAATTTTCATTTGACAGCATTTGTCGTACACGCTTCTCCTCTGTTTTCAAGCTCGAGGTATCGGAGCTCTTTTCTTCCTCGGATCTCAAGTCACCTATCGTATTTACAGTCTGGAGGACAGGGCTCAGCTGGGGCAGCGGTTGGGTCTGACGGGTGAAATCAGAAGGTGTGGGGCAAGAAATAAAAGTTTCATTTAAAGGTCCGGAGCAGTGAACAGAAGGGAAACTTTTGGTCCTGTCTGTAAGTAATGGACACGCAGGGCATCCTGTCCTTTGTGTGATGTTGTCTGAGTTAATGGCACCTGATTGGCTACTCAGTGGCAGATGTAATGAGCATTCTGGCTGCCTCTGCTCTCTCTGGCCGTGAGGACTACTGCTACTGCGAGTCACTGGGAGGTGTGGCCTGCTCTCCATGATACCCAATGATGCTTGTGTTGGTCTGACGGGCAGCTTGTTGTTACCCTGGTGACTGCTCAGTCCCTCTGATGATCCATACGAGTCACATTCTGACGTGTCTCCAAGAGAGCCTTGCAGGAGAATATCATTCATTAACATAGTGAATTAATTTCATGCTCCAAGACCTTCCTCAGCAACATATAAAAGAGAATTACCAGTAATGTGACGGCCGATAAAATCTTTCCCAAACAGTTCCTGCCAGGTGTCCCAGAAACAGTCAGTTGAGGAATCTAAAAGAAACAAAAAGACGAAATAAGGAGATTAGATAATTTGGTTCTATACATGATTATAAGAGACAAGATAATAAATCACAGAACCTTTTCAATCTGGTTTCTGGTCTCCTTTGGACTTGGTAATGTTCCATTAACACCAGCAGTTCAAATTCTGCCACTTGAGATGTTCAAACATGATAACCATCCATATTCTAATAGAAACCTTTTGTCAATTCTAGTACAGGCTGGAAGCTTTTTTCCTATTTAATCTTTAAAAAGTAAAACCATGTTTGTCAGTTCCTACGTTCTACCCTGATGCCCCCAGTTTCTCCATATTGCCTTCAGGAGTCTCAGTTTCTCTGTCTTTCCTTCTTCACAGCTCACCTAATTATGCCTTCCAGTATACATACTCCTAGCTCTTCATTCTTTTCTTTTCAGATCTCTGCTCAAGTTCAGTCACCGCACTGCCAGTCTTGGCTTATCCTGGTTTCTCTTGTTACTGCTTTGTTGGATTTCCAGTACCTGCAGTGCCTTTTTATGCTTATTAAAGTTTGGCAGCATACAGTATCTGCCTGCATCCTGTGTGTCTGCATTTGCAACCACTCACTGCAACAGTAGGATCATCCCCTGTTTGACAAGGCCATGCGAAATTGATTACACACAGACTTCACAAGAGTACAGTTTATGGAAGAGCTTTTCTGTTGGACCGCTTCAGATTTCACAGGTGTGAAGTAGCTGGTAAGTGTAGGTAGAACAGAGAGGTATTTTTGATGGTTATTGCAATGGTCTGTGTTGCATCATTACTCATTTAATGACAAATGATTGAAAGGCAACACAATAATCTCGTACTTTTGAAAATGAGACTTTTCAATGATTTTGGCATAAAGTTCACTGTTGAAACAGGTTAAAAAAAAAAAAAAATCAAGAAAAGCATCTGAAAGGACCAGTGCAACGAGCTTGTAAAATACCCCAAATATTTCGTAAAGGATAGTTGCAGCTGCTATCCCCTCATCTGTTATAATCTTTGGGTTTCAGAACTACTGCCTCCAAGCCTCACGTTTGGCATCACGGCCATCTTGTTTTTGTTTTGCTTTCTATAAATCAGACATTGGAAATTCTTGGTTGGGAACCCCAGACCACAGGCACAATTGCTGGACTGATGCTAGCTGATCATGAGGCAGCCGTGACTTTGATTTTCAGTGGGATGATATAAAATTAAAGACTTGCTCAACTGAGTGAGCCATGTGATTGATTTGGCACATGTTTTATGCCAGATACCGTTCATAATGCAATGTAGGTGACCACACTACCATGAGTCTTGCTTAGAAAGACCCAACAGCTATTTCCTCCACCGTGAAGTTTCTATGTAAAGCTACAAACTGGTGCTTGCTCAGGCATCTCAGTGGCTGTATTCATAAAATCCAAAATCTTATTAAATAAACTTTTTAAATACATGATGGAATGGAAGTGGCTCACCTTTATAAGGAAAGAAGGTTGGAGAGGGGCTGCCAGATCCATCTTTTGAATGGAGTTTGGACTGCCTGGAATGTCTGGGAACCCTCTCTGAGATTAGACTGTTGTCCCCTGGGTATTTACAGAGCAGTCGATCTGATAGCACAGGGGAGTTATTGTCATAAGGAGACACCTCTCCACTGGATGCTTTGAGGGAGTCATCGGATAAGCATCGCTCAGTCAAAGAGAATGAATTCTCTGGTCGAAGAAGGCCCGGTTCTCTGCAGAAACAAATATGTTTTAAGCAGCGTTCTGCAGAATCAGAATCTGGAATATTCATAGGTAAGTCCTGAGAAAGGCATGCAATCGTCCAAGTAAATATCACGAAGAGAAAACCATGAAACGCAAGGTCTGTTTCATATGCGCAATCTGGTGTATATAAGACAAAGAGGGACTCACGTGCTCTGAGAGGCTTTCCTCCGTAGCAAATAATCTATGACATCAGGATCAGTTTCACACAAACTCATCAGCACCTCATTCTGCAGGTCAGCGTGAACCTAGAAGAAGCAAAAGTCTGGTTTTCTTCACAAATATCAACTAAAAACATTTTTCCATATTGAACTATTTGCTTATTTTACTTTTTGCCTTTCTCTTTCCTTTTTTGTTTGTTTTATTCCCCCTGAATAAATTTGAATAAATCCTGTTCAAACTAAAGAGGACAAATATAAACAATAGTATCCCCTTTATCATTCTTTTTCATATAGACCGCTACTTTCTCAGAATTGACGCAGCTTCTCTGGTGTGGTGTATCCAGATCCTTGAATGATATAAATCAAAATTTTTCATTTGGAAGCAGCTATTTATGATGCAACATTACTTTATTTATTTATTTATTTATTTACTTAAAACATCATTTCCTCCTATTGAAAAGCAGAAAACATCAATAGAAGGACTGTGTGCTCTTCAAACAGAGCCGTGAATGGAGAAACATTTACTGAAGCCTTCAGGGAGACTTTTAATTTGAAAGGTACTGAATGGATTTAAAACTTAATTTTACAAGATTCCAACAAAATTGACCGTGGTCAATTGGCTTTATAAGTGTCTATAAAAACTTCTCATAACCAATAATGTTTATAATTCCTTTGGTGGTTTCACTTTGTTACATGAAAAACAAATTCAATAATTCCATTAAATCTTGAGAAATCTTTGAACGTTTTAATGCCTCCTGGTTCGCAGCGAGGGCGGTTTACCGTAAAGAGTGTATCATATGTATCGATCATCCTTTGGACCACGCTGATGATGGCTGTGCTCTCCTCTGCACGGGCAAAACTCTGGACCACAAACTCTTTGTCAGAGTTTTTCTGCTTGTGTAACAGGTTGGGTCCAAAGATGGTGGCTAAATTCAGGGATGTCATCCTGTTTCCTGTGATCTGAACAGGACAGGGCACAGAATAAATAAACATTAAACATTAAATTAGCAATAAATAGTCCGAGTGTCGCAAAGATGGCAGAAGAAATACAAAATGACCCTTTTAATTTTAAAGAACAATCTGATCTTAGTGGATCTTGCTATTAGGCAAGTGTGACTGCTGATGAACAATAACATGTAACTTTTTCCACTGTGACATTATTTATTTAAACAAGACAAAGAAAAAGAAATCTAAATTAAAAAATCAAGTGGGCAATACTAAGTATGCCTTACTGTTTAAATGGGATTTAAGAAGCTACATTACAGCTAATTTTCAGCTCTTAATGAAGTGATTGTTCGCAGGTTTTTGTTCATGTAAAACACTTGAATCAAATGAAAGAACAAAACTACTGAAATAATTCTTCAATAATTTGGATAAAAATACATATTTTACAATGGATTAATCTCCTGCAGAAGTTGGGGATGTGCTACTGCAGTAAGGTGACTTTGCCAACTTTGCTTGCCTGAATGTAAAATTCATAATTGATAGCTGCACAGTGCCAAGATGAAAACAAATAAATTGTGTATATAATCTAAAACCACAAAGGGACACTTATTTAGTCCAGAACTTGAAAATGCACAGAGCACAAAGCAAATTAGGACAGAACAGACTAATGTTTGTGTTATGAGGGTGCAGCATGGTTAGAGTGCTCCTGAATCATTTAACAAAGACAACCGTGAGGGATCCGCATGCATAATGATGCTGCATTTTGTCAAAGCAGTCCTCAAATTGCAGATGTAACACACGTTTACCCTGCTGCCATCTGTTGGCTGAATAAAGTCATCACATTGTGTGTGGCTGCTCCTTTTCTTCATTATGTTTTTTTTTTTTTTCTCATAGAGGGATTATATCTAATCCTGCCTTATAAGTCTCAATTATTACTGATCATTAACCAACAGATGAAGTATGTAGTCATCTTTGCACTTCCATTACCTCCTGTCCCTCACTGTCCAGGCCATCCTCAGCGTGTGTGGACACAGTAGACAACAGGGAGAGGAGGCGCTGCAGCGTGTCGCTGTTACAGGGAGGAAGCAGAAATATCAACAGCTGGATGGCACTCTGCTGGTCTGCATACTCCAGTGCTGCAGAAGAAAGAAGGGCACCACTTTGTGTCAGTTTCAAATGTTTTCAATCTAATTTCACAGCAACAAAAGGTTTTTTTATTCAGTATGTGCTTGCGCTGCTCACACATCGCGTTGATGAAGGCCGTGTAGAGTTCTCTAGTCAGCAGTGGATCAGGCATATCTCTGAGGAACTCTTTCAGTAAAGCAGCTACATCATGCACACTCTGCTCCTCATCCATGTGCACCTCCCATCCCTGGTCAAACTCCTCACGAAGCTGGAATTTGTGACAATTAATTCTACAAAATGCTTAGTACATTTTAAGGCAATTTTTCAAAGTGCACAGGGCTGCAAAACTCTTACTTGTCGTACTCTCTTCTTGGAACTCCCGACACGGAAAATTCCGACTGTTTGCAAGCCTAAACAAAGACAAAGATGCTCCATTAGCACTGATACTGTGACTAATGTTCAACCTCAAAATATTCTCATGTAAGTAGCCTGCAGGAGGTTGCATGCAGGTGCTTGTTTTGTGCGACATTTCTACACATTTTAAAATTTGTACCATATTTTTCCAGGTGCTGACAGCAGAGATCCACTATCCTTGGCACCTGCCTGTAAATAGGGTTAAGGCTGAGCTTTTTGTCTTGGTGCTTCTTCCTGTTGCCAGCTGCCTCATCTGGCAGGGAGAGCTGAAGAGCCTCCAAAAGCCGAGACTGGTTGTCATCAAGGTCAGTAATGCAGTCCACAGACACTCCACCCTGTCAGCCAGATGGGTGACAATTGCATAGTGACAATAAAGCCAACTGACCCCTGTGCTGTGAGCAAATTTATGCGAAGCTACTCCACCATCAGCACACAGAGTGAATACGAAAAACGGCCACAAGATCCCACAAGAATATTTTGTGCAAATTGTTACTCTACATTAGTGTGTCGTTGACAGAAAAGCCTACCCTCCTGTGTGTCCGTGGGGCTGTGACTGGTGTGCTGGGCAGAGGTGATTCATTGAGGGTCTCAGAAGTAGAGCTCAGGGACGAGTTGCTGCTGGAGAGGTCTTTGTTTGCTCTTTTGAAGCTAGAGGACAGTTGAAGGTATGACAGTAATTCATTGGGGTTACTGTGCTCTTCCTCCTGCAGGTGATCATGCCGCAGCTTGTTCATACGGTCGTTGGATATGACATGTGGCAGCGGTATGCCAAACGCCTGTGGCGTAGACTCTGTGTCAGGGGGGAGAGCAAGACAGGCACGCTTAAAGTTCACAAACTCTATAGGTGGCTTTGAATCAAGAGACATTCTCAACTACTTTGCACTCGAGTCTGTTGGATTATTTTCTGTAGAACGCATCTGAAATTGAGTTGTGATTGAGCCATCTAACCTTGAATTTTGGGCAATAAATCCTGTTCAAGCTAAAGAAGACAAGAGAAAAGTGCTCTGCGGCATACACTTAATACTCACAGAGCACATACTTTCACAAGTGCCTTTGTAAACAAAAGGGGAAAAGAGGAAAGAGGGGGCTGGGCACGCTGGAGGATAGGCTGCAGCGAATGAGCCTCCACTTAAGCTTGTTTAAGTTATTTTCCTCCTCTCCCTCTGTCTGACAGAGAAGATCACTTTCCTGTGACATTGTTGCAGCGGGCGGGGCCGAATGAGATCACAGCTTCATCTGTACTGTAAGATTCGGATCAGTCTGAGTTTCACCACTGCAATCAGACTCTCTGCTTTAATGAGTCTATTTTCTTTTCTTTTTTTAAATAGACTCTTAAAATTTTAGAAGCAGACAAGACTAAAAAAAAAATCTATAGTCCAATTTGTTCTCCCACAGCCCTGTAATTATCTGAAATTTACTCAACCAAATGTGTCAAACTCAAGTTCCGCCTTCTAGAGCGTCCAAAGACAATCACACGCTTAAAAACTTTAACATTTCTGGGGAAACTTCAACGCGACCGCCTGTTTGATTCAGTACTGACATCAAAAAGTTGAATAAGTGAGATGAGGATGAGGATAGCAGCCAGGAGAGCACTGAGCAGCTGGTCGATGTAAAAAGAAAAAGAAAAAAAATCACGATTTAGCAAATGTTTGCAAGATTTTAAAAACAAAAAGTTGCACAATTTTTATCAAAAAATTACTTTTTATGCGAAAAGTTTGTGATTTTAGGACAAAAAAATGAAGTTTTAGACAAGCTCATACACACAAACTTTTCAGTTTAACAACTTTGGATTTTTTCGTTAAAATGTCACTAAAAGTTGATATTTTGAAACATAAATTTAGAAAGTCAGAACTCTGACATTTGTGATCATATGCTAAAAAAATGCATCTTACAAAATTTGAAATTTTACAAGAAAAAAGTGATTTTAGGAGAAAAGTCTCCATTTTATGATAAAGGTTGTGATTTTTGTGAAATTTGAGATTTAAAGTTTTTTTTGCTTTTTTTTCTTCACTTTATGTGAGAAATTAAAGATGGTAACTCTGATAATGATGTGGCCTGGGTTTAAATAGAGTTTGACACCACTGCTGTATACTATTATCACATCATGTTACAATACTTTTTTTTTTTCTTTAAAAAAAGCTAATCATAGAAACACACCATTTTAACTATGAGGAGCGTATCTCGTTACCTTTGTCTTTACTCTTTTCTTTAGACAGCGAATCCAATTTCTTCCTGAGAGACTTCTTGTGCTTATGGCCATCTGAAATGTTAAATAATAACAAAAAAATCTAGTTCAAATAGCTCCTGTTCATGCTTGTTCATCAGCTAAAGCTAATTATTCAAACAATGACACATTTCACAACAGTTTAAATAAACAAATAGTGTAGAAATCTGTTCAGCTTGGTGGGTAAGACAGTGGGTGTAAGTGTGGATGTCTTTGTGTTTGAGGCGGGTAAATACATTTAGGCATGGTGACGTGGGAGCCCAGGTCATGACACCGAAGCAGTCGTCTGAAGGCAACTTCCTGGAGGCGGACCCTCTCCAACTCTGAGAGGCTTTGCAAGTGGACGGGCTTGAGGCAAACACTGCGCCCTACTGGGGTTTTCCAGGTGAAGTCGCCCTGAAAACAAACATGCAGACATTTGCACGTATTAGATCCACATGTCTGTAGCTCCACCTCTTTTCCATCCAGACATAAATGTCTGCTTTACGAGTCAGCTAAAACTGACACATTTCGTTTTAGTGAAGCTGTGTGGGTTCACATGCAAAGAAAATAATTAAATAATTTGGCAAAAAGGACACAAAAAATAGCATAACCTTTAAACGAGAGAAAAGCATCACCTTGATTCTAATCCTCTATTATATACTTCTTTCATGCTACATAATTTTTGGGGAATACTTCACCAGTTTATTTTATTTTATTTTATTTTTTCCCCTAATCTATCATTAAAATGGATCAAAAAGCATTTCACAGTCATTTAGATTTAGTGCTGCGGTAATAAGTGGACAAATCTGATCTGAAATTCCCAACCCTTTAGTATCTCCATCCTGGAGATTACTATGCTTTGATCCACTACTGTTGAGCCAATCATATGAGCCATGTTCCAAAGAGGCTTAGTAACTCATTATCGGGATAAGGCTTACAGTAAAGTGGCTCACTTCCATTAAAAGAGAATTAGAGCTGGGCTCTGGTAGCAAACTGTGATCTAGTATGCACACGGTCTTATAAAATGCAGGCTAAGTAGATGTTCAGGAAAGCACCTGTGTTTCCCCACATTTGCAGAATCACATTGAGCCCAAACTGATCTACGGCTGCCAAGAGATGCAGGAGCGACTCAAGAGGCCAGCAACAAATGGTACAGCCCAGACAGAGCCTTGATGTCAGCATCATCATGTCAGTCTGGGATTATTTGAAAAGACAGAAGCAACTGAGAAGGTCAAATTCCCCAAAAGAATTGAGGCAAGTCCTCTGGAAGGCTGCCTGTTGAATGCTTTGAAAGGTTTGTGTGAAGTGTGTTGAGGAAAGATTTGCTTTACATTGACTGCACTTTGTAGATAAATCTGTAACTAAATCTGTAAACTCTGTAGATAAATGACAAAGGGTATTTAGTGACGATAACTCAGTCTGTGAACTTTATATAGCACAAGACATGTTATGACACATTACTTTGGGTTAATGCAAAGGCAGGTGTTACACACCTGTGTCTGCATTAGGATGGAAACTTTCATCTTCTGTTAGTTCAGTTATGATCAGAAAAAAAAACATATTTACTGTCTAAAGAAAATCCACCACAGGAAGGTTAAAGATTTGAATTTTGGACGAAAGAAATAACATTACTTCATATCTATGATCACAGAGTTCAGCATTTTGTTGGACTCATGAAACACAACATATTTACCTCCCCAGTGTTTACACTGCAAAAAAAGGAAGCAAGAAAAATTCTGGGTGAAAATGACTAAATGCCAGTAAAATTATCTGTCTGTAGCTCAAATTACTTGTTACAGACTGGTTACAGGACAGTAAGACACTGATTCTTATGTGTACATATACATATCTATATATCTATATATATA
>JBAMYA010046356.1:0-11072 GCA_037176975.1 Arrhamphus sclerolepis | reverse complement strand
TCCTCAGTCTCCCTCCCTGGTCTCCCTCCCTGGTCTCTGTCCCTGGTCTCCATCCTCGGTCTCTGTCCCTGGTCTCCCTCCCTGGTCTCTGTCCCTGGTCTCCGTCCCTGGTCTCAGTCCCTGGTCTCTGTCCCTGGTCTCCCTCCCTGGTCTCCGTCCCTGGTCTCTGTCCCTGGTCTCCATCCTCAGTCTCCCTACCTGGTCTCCCTCCCTGGTCTCTGTCCCTGGTCTCCATCCTCGGTCTCTGTCCCTGGTCTTTGTCCCTGGTCTCCCTCCCTGGTCTCCGTCCCTGGTCTCCATCCTCAGTCTCCCTCCCTGGTCTCCCTCCCTGGTCTCTGTCCCTGGTCTCCATCCTCGGTCTCTGTCCCTGGTCTCCGTCCCTGGTCTCCGTCCCTGGTCTCTGTCCCTGGTCTCCATCCTCGGTCTCCCTCCCTGGTCTCCGTCCCTGGTCTCCGTCCCTGGTCTCCATCCTCGGTCTCCCTCCCTGGTCTCCCTCCCTGGTCTCCGTCCCTGGTCTCCCTCCCTGGTCTCCGTCCCTGGTCTCATCCTTGCTGCGTGCTGATATGAGGCTGTTGTATTTGCTGCAGGCCTTATTGTCCTGCTGCTCGTGTTTGTTTTCTCTTCTCATAATCCTGTTACAGTAAATCACTTCCAGCTCGTCCGGGTGCGACTCCGCTCCGGTTTGTGCAGCTGCAGCTGTTGTCCGACTTTAGTTAACTGATGTAATGGTTTGGACATCTCCCTGAAAGTTACACTTTTCTATCCGGGTTTGTGTGTTTACGTACGTACGTCTGTGTGAGAGTTGGCCAACTGCCTTTGTCCAAAAGACAAAAAAGCATGAAGTTAAAGCACATGTTCTCCTTATTAGATATGATTTCGTGTCTTCCTGCTGGCCGTGTCCAGACCTCCATGTCTGCAGCAGTGTTCAGTAGCAGCCGTAAACCCAGACGGAGCGCATATGAGTTTCACATGTGTGTTTACATACACACAGCTTTTTCTTCTAAGAGCTTAGTTATTCATTTATTTATTTACTTATTTGATCATGTCAAGAATTTGCAATCCTTGTTTATTTCACATTTACGGCTCCCAGTATCAGACCTGATCTTTTAGACTGGTGTTGGTAGTTTGGATCTTCTTCCAGGGCGACAGATTGTGAGCTCTGTTCCTGGTTCTGGTATTTCTATACTGGAAGGGATATTATATATGTGTGATGCTACGGCATGAAAATCAAGTTTTAAGAAAGTAGGAAATGAGAGCATGATGCTGTTTTTGTCTCTGGCCTGACATTTCTTTGGTCGGACTCTTTGTTGCCTCTGATGCCGGGATCTAACTGTAGGATCTTCAGGTCACTAAGATTAATTCAAGTCACACGTCGTGAAATTAGTAGATAATTAATTTACAGCATGTTACACTGTGTAATTTAACATTTGTTGCATCATGGCTACGACAGAAGTGAATCCGAGGCTTTTCAAACAGGCAGCCACATCGCACCACTGCGTCATTAGCGCCATTAGCAGGTAACTGCTAATGTGCTGACGCACCGATGACTCTGAAGTTAGCGTTGCTGTGGTGGCATTTGTGTGCTTTGAAAACAAAATAAATAAAATCAAGAAAAAGTAGTCTTTCTTCTTCACTTGAGTTGCATATTTTCTTCCCATTTCTCCGTTGTCGCTGAGCCGTTGTTGCTAGGCTACACCGCTGATGTTTATGTTATCTCATGCTGCGTTCTGATTGGTTGGTTAGCTAACAGAGGTCATAGAGGCAGCGAGAAGATGTCACACACTGAGACGATTTCTCCAGATGTCTGACACTGCTGACATCTGTCTCAGCCGTCTTTGGTCTCCAGACGGTTCTGTCTTCCATCTTTGCTCCTGTCTCATTGTGAGACCGTTTTTGAGCTACAAAATTGTACTGTGTGAACCCAGCCTTAGTGGGATTGTTTAAGTCTCAGTTTACTGAGAGAAAATCTTGTTGTTGTTTGAATTACACCCATAACATCAGCTACACATCAAGTTCACTCTTTAAAAAATAGATCTTATACAGTACAGCTGTGTTTTCACAAAACAGGTATTCTCTTTTTAATCAAGTAAATTATAACAAAAGAAAAGATTATTCTGATTTCAGTCGGAACGGTTTATGTAAATTCATTGATTTTTGAACTTGAACATCAGAAAATTGGCCACAGAACCTTTATGAGCCAGATTTAGCCAAAAGCTGAAAATGGTACCTCATGAATGTTTCTGCATTTAAATAAGTCTGCTGATCCATAACATTTTACGTTGAATCGTGGCAACTGAGAAGACAAGGAAAGTAAATTTCACCAAGACCAAAGTAGACGTGCCTGTGGGTGAGGAGCAGGCCAGGAAAACCACAGCTGATGGTTTGACAGAGACCATCAAACACTGCCGAACAGAAGAAAATATGTTCATGTTAAACACTTTTGCATCAGTGTTGAATCTTCTCCCAACATGGCTACCACCAGCATCTCTCAGTTTTCTGAAAATCAGCGATGCGACCTTGAAGCGCCTTGCGTGCCTGTCGCCCTTGTCTCCTCATGGCTGCTTCCATGTAGAGCAGCGAAATTCAAAGAGTGGAAGGAGATGAGGATAGTTGAGGCAAAGGAGGGGAAGGAGATGTGATCCTCCCTAAGGGCCTGGGCTTACGTTAGCCCGCTGTAGTAACACCTCATCCCTAGCCCTTCATGGCTTGAAATGAATACAGCTGCATTAATCCTGAAGCATCTGAAGCGCTTTGTCTGCCAGGAATGTGGGTTTGCTCTGATCTGACAAGTTAAAAACAGCCTGACACTTTCAACAGCCAGGACGGTGCACGAACGTAGGAGGGCATGTGGACTCGTTTTAACATGGGAGGAGATGTGGTGGACATTTGCTCTGTTTGGAGCCAGCACCTAGTGGTCAGTGGAGGAACTGCAGGAAAACATACTTCCTGTTGGGACTGGAGGGTTAGGGACTGTTGGTGCTTGGTCTCAGGAGGATCTATCGATGCTGGTTTTTGGGTTTGTTTGTCAGTTAAACCACGACAGTGAACTAAAAGAAATTAAAGGTGTTTACAGGCGAGAAGAACTGCAAAGATGAAGAAGACTCTGGGATCAGTGCTACACATTTATAATCAGCTGATTATGAAACTAACCATTTGAGTCACAGTCTGTCCAAGTTGATTTTATTGCTGCTGAAAAGAGTTTTAGACCACTGAACATCTTTTTATAACGTTATAATGTCTTTGCACACAGTGGATTTTTGTTCACTCTTACAGCTGAGCTGATTTGGTATTTTCATTGCAGAAGATGGAATTGTCCAAGTTTTCCAGAGCTGTGAAGATGGAAACAATGACATCAGAGTCACTGGTGAAGCATTTTAGCTGTGGTAGCTGTGGTAGGGTACGAAGGAAGATAGAGCAAGCAGACAAAGTCAGCGTTCGGAGGGTCAAGATGGCCAGGAGACGAGCGTTACCATGGTGACCAGTGATGTGACAGAGAATCAATTGATGGATATGGATGTGTGTCGGTGTTCAGCGTGTGTGCGTTGTGTTACAGGTCATCCATCCTCCGTGACTACAGCATCTCAGACAAGTGGAAACGAGTCACAACAGTGCCAGACCCATAAAAGAAGGAATGTTAAGGGTTCTGATCTGCAACTGCGCCACTCTCCTCTCTGCTCAGAAAAGAAACTGCCACAACTTTGAACAAGCCAATCAGGATCTGCACTGAAACTGAAAAGAAAAAAACCATTTATGCTCTGACTCATTTTTTATGGGTTGTCCACTCATCCACACACTCGGTTTAAGGTAGATGTGTCAAAACTGTCAAATCCAGCTCACTATCTGGCCCGCGGGACCATGAAAAGACACAAATCACAAACTTATAACTCGAACATTTCTGAGCAGATTTCAATGCGACTGCTCATTTAATTCAGCTTTGGCATCAAAAAGTGGAATAGCAGGTGTGGAGAGCAGACAGCTGGTTTCAGGGAAGCAAACAGCTCACTTTTTGGCAACTCTCGCTCTTTTCATGGCATTTTGGGTGGCTTGTCTGAACCGTGCTGATCGGGGGGGTCCATGAACGCCGATGAGTAGGATTTTTTTCAGGACAAGCAGTAAAGACATTCTTCTTTTGGTGGAGTTTGCAATTTCTTTAACCATATAGCTGTTTCTATGGGTCTTTTTGTAACTTTTGGTTTAATATCAGATAGTTTCACCTGTAAATGGCATCATTTTAGATGGCTCTGCATTGAAAAAGTTCAAATGTCTCATTAATTTTAAACTTTGTTTCACCCATGTAAAGACATCAGTGTTAATATCGAGGTCTGGGCACGTTCCAGATTAGTTCAGACTGTTCAGTTTACAAAATCGACTGGAGCTCCCTGACGAGCAGTCTCTGCTTTTCATCAATGCAATCAAACGCATAACAAAATGACGTTCCTGGATAATAACTGTCATTCTGTTTCTGCTTCACAATTCAATTCATTTAAGCTGAGTATAATTTGGCTTGAAGGCCTGACTCCTTTTCTTAAGTAGAATTTCTGTCGTCCTGCTAACGTTTCCTCATTTGTACATCATTCAGCTGCACTGTGATTTGCCTGGCTACAGCGCTGAAAAGAAACTTTGGATTTTTCTGTTTTTTATCTACTAACAGTGAGATTTGAGCACGGCGAGATTTTGTTATATGTTCTATAAAATGATATAAGGTTTTATAGTTCTGTTCATGACTGTTTGATGAACGCTCAGCCGCATGGGAGTGATGATTGTGCACGATGATGTTCTGATGTTCATAACACACACATGCACATCTACAACAAACAGCAAAACAACAAAAGTATATTTGAATTAATGAATTTAATGGATGGATAATATTAATATATAATAATTAATGATTAAAAGCTGGGGGACATGCAAGAGCTTGAACATTTTCCTGACGGCAGCGCTCTGACAGATGGTGTCCAGGGTCTGTTGTATCTTTACAGCTCTGTGGAGGTAGTGGGAACTGGCGATGTGGTCCAGGGAAGACAGGGGGGAACCACCGATCCTGCTGGGTTCTCCCGTCTTCACCTGAGCGCCTCCCATCCCCCCCCCGACATGAACAGGACTCGGTCCAGGTCACGGTGGAGGAGAGAAATGATGAGACGTACGAGAGCTCTGAGAAAATACAACCTGTTGTTCTACTTCAGTGCCAAATATGGTTTGGCCTCTAGCCCACCCCCCACCCCCACCTGTTCTTCTTACCTGTAGCAGTTTAGCTGGATTGCTTTGTTCATGTGAGCATGTGTAAACTAGGTCATTTGTGAGTAACTCCTCCATCTGAACCGCCAGAGCGGCCCTGCCCTCCTGCTCTCCCCCATCGTTACACAAACCTGTTTAGCTGGAAGCTAAAGATGATGCTAGCCGTGAGGCTCCGCCGTGGAGCAAGAGGAGAAACAGGGCAAATGATTTCTGTTTTCAGACATGGTTGTGACATTGTGTATCTGCAGCGTGTACAGCAAGTGTGTAACCTTTTTGTATGGATTTGAGGTCTTCAAAGACATCCACAGTGCAGAAGCTCACAGCAGAACGAGCTTGTGGACTTCAGACTGAGCACAGTCACCAAGCGTCAGTTTGCTTTCAGGAGGAACATGAAGAGCTGGCAGTCACAGGCGGTTACAGTCACTCTGGGAAAGCTAGCTTGCTAATGATTAGATTTAACACTTTTCCAAGAGGCATTAGGACACTTAGACTCAGTATTTGTGGAGAAGATTATTCTCTGACAGATGATGGCAAGAAATGCACCAGTTAATACCAGTGAGATGTGGTAGATTTGGTTTGTTTTGAAGTCTTTCAAGTACAAATGATCACGTCTGTAACCGGGTTTCTCATGAAGATTGATGAAGATGCGCTTGTCCCCTGCTACCATCAGTCCCTCTAAAACTGATTACGCTGGAGGACATTGCCATTTTCAATATCGCCGTGACGGAGATGCAGCTCAAAGGCCAGAACATGGTTTCTGCTACAAGGACAGATGCAGACCAAAACTCCAGACTCGGTTTTGAACATGATGCTGCAGATATGATTTAACTCGATAGAGAGACCTGACTGAAAGAAAGAATCCTTACTTATGAACATCGGAGTTGCAAACTTAACCAAGTGGTTCTAAAGACCAAATCCAAGATAAGGATCTACTTTGTCAGCATTTTCTGTGATGACAGGAGTCGCTACCATCAAAGTCAGATCAGCATCTTCTCATCCGCTGCCTGATGTCGAGTAAAAACCACAGGAAAAAATATTCAGATAATCTAGAGCTGTATAAAAACTGAAAGTATTATGTACAAGCACTGTACAACAGTTATGTACATACTTACGAGCTGCCTTTCAAAGCAGATAGCTGCGGTTACCTTGGTAGAGCTTTAGATACCAGAGCAAATGATGCTGGGTAATTAGTTCACATATAAATCTAATTACATAGTTCATAGAAATGAAGACTAGGTGGGATTAAGTGGCCTAAACAGACAGAAAAGATTTACATTTTGGCGTCTTGAGAACAGTTGAAGCTCACAAGTGAAAGAACAACTGATGATTTCCAGCACGTCGTATAAACTGTTTTAAAGTTACGAGTCAATGATCCCATAAAAATGCTGCGACCAGGATTTTCTTTGCACTAATTAAAACGTGTTGATCATTCTGACGTAGCAGCCAGATAAGCGTCTCCTTGACTGGGCTCGTTATCCTGCGCCCGTTTATCTAGATTTTTTTTTTTTTTTTACAGTGTCCAACATTTATCCAGGGTCTGGAATTAAATATGAGACATCGTTGTCGCTGCGTGGCCTAGCGGTTACAGCAGGTGGTCCACGTACCCACCTCAGTCCTCCTGCAGCGGTCGCTAGTTTGATTCCTGCCTCATGACCCTCCCACGTTCTCTCTGCCCCCCTTCCAGTCTGACTGTCATCAAAGACCACTAGAGTTAAAAACCAGTCCAGCACATTGGGTTCTGTTCCATTATCTGGTTTAGAGTTAAACAAACAAAAACTGAACAGCTTCATCAGCAGCGTAGAAGCTGCTGGAAAGAAAAAATAAAGTAAATGAAATTAAAACCTGTTTCTGTTTGTGCTGATGCATCTGAAACATTCCCACTTTTATTCCCGTCAAGCTTTCTCATCAGGAATTCTTAAAACGTGGACACATGTCAGCGTTTCATTTCATCTAGGAAGCCCTGAGGCCGGATTCCTGACTCCTGGTATCTGTCTCAGCCCGTCTTGGGTCCAAGGCAGACCTCTGCTCCAGTTCCATTGTGAGATCTACCACCACCGTTGGCGAGCTGCGATGTTTCTGCAGTTATAGCCTGAAACACTCTCGTTTACGTATGATTAATTGTTTAATGATGTCATGTCCTCCAGTGTGACTTGAACTGGTCTCGTGAGACTGTAAAAATCTGAGAGTGTGAACCCTCCCAGTAACAGATGCTGATATATTCCAGTCTGGTCTTTTTTTCTTCTCCTTTGATCCTTTCCTGTCAAGTAAATGATGATTTCTGCTTGCTATCCGCGTGTTTATTTTTAGCCACGCAAGGCCGTCATGGTTTGTGTGATGACTAAGGCAGTGATAATGTCATTCCCTTCAGTTGTGGAGCTGAAAGCTTGATCTTGGACCAACAGGAAGGTTCCTGCCTTTCTGTTTCTGGTTTCATTCCAACACTGAGAACAACAGCGTGGTTTCTAACATATATTTTAGTATAAACAAACAATAATCATACTGCATTGTTTATTCTGAGGATTGTGATATCCACATGAAACCTTTCTCCTTAAATCATAGTGATATAAACTAAAAGGTTGTAATATTACCAACCCTACATGTTGAAATCCGTTAATGGGAAAAACACTGGTCAGATCCAGAGGGCCTGAGGGGATTTGACCTCAGAGCAGAAGAAACTGTCCTGATATTTATAGTCTGGACTAGCACAGCTGTACATTAATTATTAACACTGAAAGAATCTCATCGTGATACGGAGCTTTCGAGCTCCTCTCAGTCCCATATTGTGGTTTATGCTGCAGGTTCCTCTTCATCTAGATTATCTAGATTCATCCTTCCATTAACTTTCCGGATTTTAGTTGCAGCATGTGAAGCTGCAGCCACCACCTCCAGCTCTTCTGGGAGGACACCAAGGTGTTCCCAGGCCAGCCGAGAGTTGTAGTCTCTCCAGTGTGTCCTGGTCTACCTCGCTGTCTTCTACCACTTGGACGGCCCAGAACACCTCACCACTGGAGGTGTCCAGGAGGCATCCTAGCCAGATGCCTGAACCACCTCAGCTGGCTCCTCTGGATGTGGAGGAGCAGCAACGTTGCTCTGAGTCTCTCCTGGATGACTGAACTTCTAACCCTATCTCTGAGGGACAGTCCAGTCCAGTCCAGTCTACCCCAACTGCGTTGCCAGTGGTCACTACCCAGGAGCTCTGTTGTCTGGAGTACTCGCCCTGGTGGAGACTCCCAAGGCAAATTAATCCTGGGTGATGGTACAGACCAATGCAATTCAGTTGTTTCAGTTTAATGTCCCTCCCCCTGATTAGGGTCATCGGGGCCCCACCCTGGAGCCAGGCCTGGTGAAGCGGCTCTTCAGCAAGCACCTGGTGACCAGACCTTCACCCATGGAGTCTGGCCGTATGAGCTACATGGGTTCACCTTCCTGTGGGCCCACCCCCTGCAGAAGGGTCCATAGTGTTTGGGGGGGCAGACAAAATCATGGGCTTTGGCGTCCTGACATCCAGTTAAATGGCTTCTGGGACTTGGAACGTTACCTCAGTCAAATCAGCGCGTTATAAAAAATAATTCAATGTTGTTGGACAGCGTCCTCCGTCATTACAAGTTACGAATAAGGCTCATGATGTTGCTTTAAAGACCTTCAAAAAAAGAAAAAGTGGGACAAACTGATCACTGCTGACCCCCCCCCAACACACACACACACACACACACACACACACACACCTGTCTTACTCACATGATGCTCTTAGCCTGTAGTGTCGTGTAGCTGTGTCTCCATGTTGTTATCAATTTCCAGATTTTAATTGCTCCATGATCTGTAGTCTTACTTTTTATACCTGCAGGAGATGTCTTTTCTCAAGAGGAAGCTTTTAACAAAAAAAAGAAAAGGAAAACAAATCTAAAAATAGCGTGTGTGGCAGTGGGTCTTTGCTCGTCTTCTCTTTGTGGTTTGCAGTTGGTGGCATGAAGCTCTGCAGGTATGCAGGTATGCAGCTAGCGTGAAATAGCAGCCATCTGGGTGAACTTAAGGACGTGCACTGCATTCACAAAGGTTAGGGTTCACACTGAGCCATGTGCCACAGAGCAGGGGCGGCAGATCAGCCAGGGACGCCGGGGACATGTCCCCAGCACTTTGTATGACGTACAATTTTGTCCCCACCACTTTAAAAAAAAACGTTTATCATTAATGAAGGTACAAAGTTGGTGGCAGGTAGGCGACATATGAACCTGTTGTGACTACTGTTCTGCAGTTGTGAAGCACACGTATCAGGTATGCGCATCTGTGGACGTCTCCATAGACGAGAATGATTGACAGGTTCCTGCATGGGCAGTGGGGGGGGGGCTTTGGGGGCTTGAGCCTCAGATCTTTCATTTAAAGCCCCAGATCTGTGTTGCTTTGCTCGTGGACATCGTTGGACCTAAAAAGTCTCCAAGTCCTCCTGGAATTACAGGTTGTAACAGCAACAACGTCACAGAAACGGTAACAACCTCTAACTTGTTCTTCTGCCAACATCAAGCACCACAGAAAGAAATAAACTAAAACATTCCCATGATTCAGACGCATGTCCCGCCTCCTTGTCTTCATCGTCCAATCACACGTTACCGTTAGGTCTTGCGTTTGTTCTTTTTTTTTTGTGTTGTGCACCTTTTATCTGGTTTTTCGTGTTATGTGCTGTTGGGGATTTGTAACATTCTGTGTGTTCAAGGGGAGCCTGTGTGGCGGACACTAATATATATATCACACCAGAATGTAAGCTCTTATTGTGAAGGGGAGAGGACTGAAATACTGGGTAAAAAGAGAGAAGAAAGACCTTACGGTTGTCCCCCATTCTTTTCTTTGGGTGGAAGCCATTTACAATAAAGCGAGACTAAAAATACTTTTCGTCTCTTTCTGCTGACTTCCACACCATCATTTAGCTCGAACTGAAGGCCAATGAAAAAAGATCTTGAGCATGGACTTGAACGTCTCAAGCGTTTTAACAGCTCTTATTTGTAGTGGTAATCTGTTCCAAAGAACGGGACCGGCATCTGAAAACCCCGGTCACCTCTGCTTTTAAGCCTAGTTCTGGGAACATCTAGAACCATCTGGCTAGAAGAACTCAGCGCTCTGACAGGCGCACGATGAATAAGATCACATAAATACTGTGCTAATCCATTTAAAACCTTAAAAACAATTAGTAAGACATTAAAATCTACCCTAAGATGAACAGGAAGCCAGTGGAGTGATGCCAATACTGGAGCGATGTGCTCCCATTTTCTGGTTCCAGTCAGAAGCTGAGCAGCTGCATTCTGCACCAACTGCAGCCGACTAAGAGATGCCTGATCTAAACCAATAAATAAAGTTTACAATAATCAAGTCATGACGTAATAAAAGCATGAATGAGTTGCTCAAAATACATCTGTGGCAAGTATGGCTTCACCTTGGCCAACAGTTACCAGAATTAATTTGTCAAGTTTAAATGAACTGTCAAGGATTACACCCAAAGTCCGGGCAGATTGACGAGTAAATGGTTCCAGGGGACCAAGAGAGGCTGCACAGTCCCACTGCTGATCAACAATGCCAAACACAATTATTTCTGTCTTTGATTCATTTAAGTGTAGGAAATTCATATCAGCCAGTTCTTCAACTCACACAGTTTAACGATGTCTGAAATGATTCTGAATTATTAGACTTGATGGGCAGATAGATTTGAATATCATCTGCAAAACAAGGAAGGGACAGATTATATTTCCTAAGGCAGTGTTTTTCAACCCTGGTCCTCAAGGCACACCATCCTGCACGTTTTAGATGTTTCCCTGCTCAGTCACATTTGATTGGATGACCATCAGCTTGTC
>JBAMYA010046355.1:0-11073 GCA_037176975.1 Arrhamphus sclerolepis | reverse complement strand
CAGTTCAAACAGGTGCCATTAATACAGGTAACAAGTGGAGGACAGAGGAGCCTCTTACAGAAGAAGTTACAGGTCTGAGAGAGCCAGAAATCTTGCTTGTTTGTAGGTGACCAAATACTTATTTCCCACCATGATTTACAAATAAATTCTGGGAGAACAGGAAAGGGGATTTAAGGACACAAACAGAATCAACAAACTGATTTGGAAGGCGAGCTCCATCATTGGGACATCGGTTCAGCAGGTCACACACAGGATGAAGAAGAAGCCCATCAGAAGTCCATCATGAGGAACCCCTCACATCCTCTTCATTGTCTAGAGGTGATTCAGCTGAGCTCCTTCAGCCACAGGCTGATCACACTGAGGTGCCAGACTGAGAGTCAGGAGGTCCTTTATACCAACAGCTTCCGACTGTTTAACTTAAAATAATATCACTGAAACCATGCTCTGCTGTTTTGTACTAAAACACCCAGCCAAGGTAGCAGCCTTACAAAACCAACACGTACAGAAGACATGAAATACAGAAAAGAACTATAACACAGAATGACGACTATTCAAGCTCAACAGCCTTTCATGAAAACAAAGATATTTCTAATTTCTTAAAACTAGCCCAGCTAGTGACTGCTGTGAACAGGGGAGCTGACAACAAAGGAAAGTCCATGTAACGTCTTAGAAAAACAGCTGGCAGGACAGAAAAGACCCCAATTGTGCTGGTCGGGGCGCTCAGATAATAAATCCTAATAAAGTTATAAATAATATCAAAAACTAGCTTCTTATTTGTGACTGGCTGGATAATAATATGCCACAGCTGCTCATTCAGTGGTCTTTATTTTGCAGCTATGCAGTCTTAGAATGACTTATGACAAGTTCATCAGCCTTTAATCCATACTGAATGTTGAATTATTCAAGAACTGCTCTGAAGTCCAATTTTCTACCTTTTTCTTCCATAATGTTTCTGCTCTGCGTCATTAAAACAGAACTGAAGTGCTCTTGAGTAAGGCACTGAAGAGCCACATGACTCAAGTCATGAGACAGGACACAGGACTTGAATCAATAATTTGATGACTTTTGACTTGATAAAATGTAACAAGATGTTGAATTTGACTTTTACACCAATAACTTATGATTTCACTTGAGCTTGTTAACTTCAAAACAGTTGATATTTTACCCAGCCCCCCAAAAAAAATTAAGACGTGCATCAAGAAGTGTACATGAATCAATTAATTTTACTCAAGTGCATACTGTCTCTCTCTTCGTTGTGTACAGATTAACATTTAAAAGGAATTCAAAGGACTTGAAATTTGAGGTTTCTGACTTGCCCATCTCAACTCCTGACTTGACTTGGGACTTCAGGACAAAGACTTGAGACTTGCAAAACCATGATTTGGTCCCACCTCAGCTCAGCTTCTCCCTGTTAAACGAGCGCTTTAACTGCCTCTAGCATTTCTGTTTCATTTCTTTTCCAGAGGTCAAACTCCAGTTTATGCCAAATGTTCCTGGAAAAGAAAACATTTTCCGTCTAATTAGTGAAAGCTAAGACGCTGCACGATAATTAATTACACTTTTTCCTCAGAGCAGTGCAGTGTAACCTATTTATTTATTGCATTCAATAATACACCAAAACAGAAAACATGGCAAACTTTTTAATTTGGATCCATCAATGAACTGGCTGTTAGTGTGTGTGTTTGTGCACATTTGTGTGCCTCAGTATTTCCTGCTTGGTACAAACATAGAAACTAATTAGCTGCAAGAACTGAGGAATCAGACGATGATACAGAGTAAAGTGTGAATGTAAACACACAAACATTGCCCTGCTACATTTATATCTATCATCTGCACTTGTTTCCTCTGAAGGCAGGAAAATCAAGTTATACTCCACCAGCTATTAAAGGACATGTGTGCTACAGGAGACGCCCTATGATCTGAGTCTATGTCCAGCAGATAATGTAATCATTATACTCAGTGATACTCAAGAATATTTTTTGGCGCATTACATTACGTTACATTTAGCAGCACTTTTATCCAAACCCACTTATAACAGAGGGAATACAATCAAGCCACAGTAACGTAGTAAACAACAAGTGAGAGCAGTTAAATCAGTATTCAGGTGAGTTCAGCACACAAGTCAGTGCACCTAGGACACGATTCAAGTACAGCTTAGGAAGTTAAAGAGAGGACACATCTACAACAGAAGGTATTCTTGGAAAGGAGTTTTCATGAAATTCTTGAACGTAGAGAGGGACGACTCTGCTCTGGTAGCTACTGGTACCACCATGACCATGTGGATGTTTTTGTTATGAGAGGAACACAGGAGAAGAGGTGTGAGCTTTTACAACTGAGGTCATATAAGCAGGTGAGAACATAAGAGCACATTGTGGGTGACAGTCAGCTACTTGTGCTATTGGGGCAGCCACAGGTAGCCAGTGAAGCTCAATGAACAGAGGTCATGGACACTTCTGAGTTGAGTTAAGACCAGACGCACTGCCTCATTTTGGATCATTTTAGGGGTCTTATTGCTCAAGCTGGAAGGCCAGGAGGGTATGCAGCGATAAAGGCAGATATTATCACAGCTTGTACCAGGAGTTGTGTTGCATGTTGACTCAGGTATGGTCTTGTTGTCTGAATGTTGTAAAGTGCAAAGTAACATGACTGGGACACAATGTAGTCAGAGAAGGATAACTCGTCATCGATTGTGACACCCAGGTTTTTTTGTAACCTTCCTAGTAGTGATTATATTACAGTTTTTGTTCAAATGGGAAAATGTGACTGTTGATTGCAATTTTTTTTCCTCTTTTGTTCAAACTTGTTGACTTTTTATCAGAACATGCTGGTCCGTAATCAACCGCATGCAGAAGTTGCTAAAGGTAAAAGCATAAATATTATCAACAAAGAAGCCAGTTGCCAGTCCATCGCAGCGTCACATGTAGACAAACAAACACACACACTCACACAATTAACCTGTTATGCGTGTTTTTAGACTGTGGGAGGAAGCTGGAGTACCAGGAGAGAACCCACTCCGCTAACCACCAAGCCTCCGTGCTTGCCTGACCTCTCAATAAAATTATTATTGAAAAAGTAATCTCTAATCAACTGAACACCTGTAAAGAATAAAGTGACTGATGATTTTCATATTACAGCATAGAACCAGCACCACCCTTGTCAAAGCCTTTAAGCAGCACATGCTGTTATTCCCCAAAAAGATGGATAAGTTTTACTGCTGTGTTCAACTGTGCTGGACAGTTCTTAATTATTTTTATTTGCTTTTATTTATGTTCTTGTTGCATATTTATTTGTGCTCTCATTCCATATCTGTTCTTATTATTTCCTTTGTGTTGCTTCATTGCATGAAATGTGATTCATAAATACAATTTAGTCTTTTTAAGATTTCTTTTTGTTTCAAGGACTCAAGTATTTAACTTTAACAAGAATTTTAAGAGTAACAACAAAGTGATTACCTTTCAAAAATATATCCCCAGCAGTGGCTGTGAGTAAACAGCTCAGCTTAAATTTCACAGTGTTTTCCCAGTCAAGCTTCTCTTTCACCTGTCAATCCATTATTTGAGTGCGAGAAGCCTGCAGTCGGTCATAAATCAGTCAGGATCTGAACATGTGAACTAAACTGTTTTGGAGCCTGGAGCCTGCAGGCTTTGGGTTTTTCAGTCTCAGATGAAACCTTGAATGCATTTGGAAACCAATACTTTAAAAAAATGCAGCTCTGTACCAGGTAAATTCCTTTATTCAATTGCTGCAAATGAAATCCATTATAATTCAGAAAAGACTCAGGGCACCATGTTTGGGCCCAAGGTAAATTTACTTTATATGAATTTTCAGTTGATTTGACGGGGGAGAGGCCATCTGGAGAAATTAAACCAACATGAAATAAAAATAACTTTAACAACAGAACAGAATTAGAGCGACACGTGTATGCAAGCTAACATGGCCAAATAAAAGTATTCTAGGATGTTCTTTCAGAATATAAAACTTTTAAACCCAATTCATTTTTTTCTTTTTCAGATGAGCTTCACTCCCTACTCGCTGGAACTATAAAACTGATTTACACAAAATAGGTTTATCTTTTTATTTTTCATGAAAATTGTAGCTTTCGCTACTAATTGCCTTTTTCTTTTATGAAAGTCCAGTTTGTGAATACTCTTGAAATGTTTGTTTTTCCATTTATGGCTGTGGTTTCTAAAAATGAAGTAAGGTTCTGATAAGCAAAAATTACGTAGCCATTTTTCTTTGTGAAAAGGTGTTATGTTTTTAAATTTAAAAAGAAAATGGAAAGTCTGAGAGTGAATAGATGTTTGGTTGGTAAAAGGATTAAAGCTGCAACATGCTGGGGGCTTTCACCTTTAACACAAATGAGGACAAAAACTCAGACAATAAAGTTTCATCATAAATAATAAAGTGATGGAAGAATATATCACCACCACGGTTCATGACCCCAGTAATAAATATTTCATAGAATTATAGAAAATAGATCAGATCATCACCAGGCAGGGAAATTCAACAAAGCCAGGTTTTGCTTGGGAAAACTATAAAAATAAGACAGCAAGGAGATAATTACAAGTATTTAGTTTGACTGTGCATCTCCATCCGTTTGTGTTCACAACCGGCTGTGTCGAGAATGTCTCTTGCTTCAGTAGTACGCCAGACAGAGTGTGTAATATTGGAGGTCTCTACTTGGGAGAATGCAAAGTCAAGAACACAAAAGTATACAAGAAACAGGACAGAAGTTATTCTTTTGTTTTTGTTGTGGTCACAGCCAGAAAAAAACAACAGCAGCATCACAGCAGCAGCACAAGCTGGCGCTTGTATATAAAGTCTGTAACTGCAGAAGAGCTTTGTGACAGTTCGTTGTGGTCAGTTGTTGCTCTGACCTGCACTAGCGCCCTCTAGTGTTCAAGTGGATATTACATCTCACATAAGCGTCACGTATTTTATGTTGTAGGAGGACGTACCAAATGAACACAAGATATGCATCATTATATGCATCAGTCATGATGTATATTCAAGGCCTAACGGTGCATTCACACATACGCGCTGCAGCAATGCACAGCGGAGGAGGTGTCACAACTCACAACTTGATGAAACATTTCATGCAGATATTATTGATCAGATATTTAGTGAGACTGTCATGGTCGGGTAACCTTTCTGGGTTGTGCTCTGCCTCTTTCAACTGCCCAGACAGGCGCCAGCACCCCAGCGGTCCTGAATAAGACTAAAGTGGTTATGGAGAATTGGAAGCTAAATGAATGAACTGATACATTTCTCCAAAACACAGGCTCATGAATTTACTTCCCAGATTACTTTTGTAATCTCACCTGAGAAGTGGCATCATGTCATCTATCAACATGGATTTCTGCTCAAAAGTTGGGTTTTTTGCCTCTGTGCTGGGGACTGGGTTTTCTTTTGTACCCATCAATCCACCGCCCTGCAGGTGAGTGAATCCACCACTGGTCCGCTGGTCCTCAACCCCGCCAGTTATTGAGTCGCCTTTTCACTTTTGAGAGGTTGTTTTTTTTTGGTTGTTGTACCTGTTGTATTTTGTTTTTTCTCTGATTGAACTCCTTATCCTATTTCAATAACTTTGATTTTGCCGATTGCATCTGGTTTATGTTGGGTCTCTTTTCCCTCATGGGGCAAACCAGGGAAGAAAGAATGAAAAAGAAAACTCCTGCAACATAGTTTATGCCACCCCTCCTACATCCTCATACCCACAATGTTTTTCATTAATAGCGATCGCAGCATAAATTCTCCCTCATTTTAATATTACTCCTGCAGACGTGGCATTGATAACAAATCAGAGCCTGCATATCTCATGAATATCAATGACATTAAAATATTAAAAGTTAAGGGTGTGTGGGAAGCTGAGAAAGCCTGATAAGCTTAGTCTTGAAGCCACTGTGAATCCTCAGTAAGTCTAATAGTCACTATTAGTCACCATTATTACCAGCTGACAGTAGCTTTCTCTATACACACTGCATAAACTGCTGGAGGCCATTAAAAAAGAACCAGACAGACAACATTTCCTTGTGGTTCCTGACCTGGTTTGGGTTTACATTTGCCCATATTTATAGTGAATAAATTCTTATTAGCAGTTCCTACTGAAAGCTGTGGGACTTTTTCTGAGGTGTAAATGTCTCATCTTTGAAAGCAAACTGAAAACCAAGATGGTATTTCTGTGGCTTTAAACTACAAGACCCCTTCTGTCAGTGCAGACTTGAAATTAAATATAGCTCATTTTAAATGTTGTCCATTGATTTATCCCATGAAAGCATCTATACCATATTAACTAGCCAGTTAATGACCGGGATCTGGATAGGCAAAGCTGAATCTAATTAAGTGTCACCGTGGAAGACCTGGTGGCATTCCTTTATACTCTGTAAAACGTTAAAAAAAAAAAAAACAGTTCTTGCTGATCTAATGCGGCATAATATTACTGGCACAAGACTGATTGAAGGAGAAAAACACCACAGAGTTGACAGAATGAGGGCAGCCTGCTAGTATTTTTTTCCACGGTGCATTCAATTTCATTACAAGAGTGGATCTGATAGAGCAGAATGCTTGAGATGATTTTTCTTTTTGCTGCAGCAGCTACATGTAACAGAAGCGTGTAGACTAAAAATAATTGCCTCAAATGATAATTGCTACAAAGCTTTAAAAACAAGCAGTGTGTTTTTTTCCCTGCATTTCCAATTAATCTTCGTTTCAGATACTGTGGCTTTTGCCCAATTAAATCATGTTTTTTTTTTTCCTTTAATGTTGCCCTCTAGCACAAAACTACACAGAAGAGCCACTAAATGTGTTCTTCCTGTCGAAGAGGGACGAGGGGGAGAAATAATTATGTAAACAGAAAATTAAATGCTTCCCACTTGTAGAGAAATGAAGCCCCCCTTTCTGCCCCCTCCCCCTCACCCATCTCTTCAAATACATTGTTCTGGGTTCATCTGCTCTCTGTAAGCTGGGTGCAACATGGTTCCTCTGTAATTAGCTCTGATAGTGAAATAAAAAAAGCCATGAGTCAATGCCTTTGTCCTCTGCTCCACTGTTTAGATTCACTACTCAAATCCTCTCTATTTAACTTCCCTTCTTTCCATACAAACCCATCCAAGGGAATGAAACGGACCATTAACAAGATTATCTCACTCATTCTGTCAGTGACAAAGGCTCAGCAATAGGCTGCTGATCATTAGGCTGGCAGCGAGAACAATGCTGATCTATAATCTCATGGCATACTCCGACCGAACTGTTGTGGCCCATTCACTGTTCTACGAGGGAAATTACATAATGGTAGCCCCTTTCTTCCAAAAACAAGTACAGGATAAAAGAGCTGTCTCTTGGGGGTGGGGGGCAACAAGGAATAGGCAGGAAATAGTCTTTCGAGTCAGTCCAGGGGATCAAATACAGTGAAACAGCCTCTTGAAATGGAGGCCTTTCTTGATGTGCTCACACAGTCCTCAGAATCATGGCAGGCAGGGAGACGGACTGCTGCTGGCCTGATAGGAGGTTGGTACTTTCAAAAAATGTGTACTTAACAAGTGGACTAACTTGTGGTTTTACTTTTACAGTCACTCACGAGCCACTTTGTCAAGTACACCTCAGCTGATTCAGGTTGGAACACTTGAAATTTATTTAATATAAACACAAGAAACTTGTGCTCTGTAGAAAAGATTAGCACTCAGTTAAAGATCATAAACTCTCTACTACTACTACTATTACTACTCTTAGTTGTTATAGTGTGCAGGTGGGGCATGGTGACCGCTTGAGCCTAAACTACTCCACTCCACAGTTCTGTGTGCAGAAATCTGTGCTCTCAGTAACAAACCAACACTCAGTAAAAGCCAGTAGGACCATAAACTACCCTGTGAGCAGTGATAACTGACATGTATCTGGGTCTTCAGGTGGGAACTTCCCTTCAAAGGTGTTTTGTTTAGTTAGTCCCACTACACCTCCTGGAGTCTAGACAGTGATTTCTGGCATCCCAGAGTCACTCCCCTAATAGCAGCTCTCACTGCTCCACCACACCACCACAACAACAACAAAAACAATATTACCTACACTACAAAATGGCTACCTCCATTATACTGCCAACAATGGCTACTTCCTCACAAAATGGCCATACAACCCACATATAAACTCCAGGTAGTAACAATATCAACACTATCTTCTCTAACACCTAGCAAGAGCAAACACACTTCCCTCCAATATTCAATTGTGTGTGGGATCTTGCTAATTACACTCTTTTTTTCTTACCTCTTCTGACAAAATCCTCTTCACTTTCTTTCACTGCCTGTGCCATGATCATGTATGTTACATACTTTCATCTTACAGTTAGCATCTAGTTAATGCCACATAATAAAAATTGTGACCATGGTTGTCTTATCATATTATAAACGTGTTTTAGTTGCTTATCTTTCTGTCAATTAGCTTACAAACTACAACAAACAAACAAAACATTACCTACACTATAAAATGGCTACCTCCACTATACTGCCAACAAAATGGCTCCTTTCTTACAAAATGGCTACCATAGACCAAAAACATTAATTTGTTGAGGGACAGATTCAACACAGTTCTGGGAACATTCTTCAGAAAATTTGGTCCATATTGACAACATTAGATCTGGTGACTGTGTAAGTCAGGGATGTCAAACTACATCAGAGTTTTATCATAAAACAGGTTTTTGTACTAAAATCACATTTTTTTTCTTGTAAAATCACAAATAATAATAAAAAAGATTTGTGAAAAAAAGTAAAATCGTGAATTTGCAATATTAAATTTCATAAATAAAATCACAACCTTTATCTTTTTTCTTCATTCATTTGCCATTATAAAAAAGCAAACTTTGTTTTAAAATTTCAAATTTTGCAACATCAACACTTTTTTGTTGTATAATTTTCACCGTGTCAAAAAAAATCACAAATTCATGTTATATAAAATAGTAAATTTTGCAAACATTACAAGTTTTGACAAAAACGATCTACTTAATTGTGACGTTTGAACATAAAACAGCTGCTGATTGTTTCTATATGCTCTAATGGGCCTGATAAAATTAAGTGTCTTGACCACATTTGGCCCATGGGCCTTGACTTCAACACATGTGGTATAAGCTGTCTGAGTACAATAACCTCACTGTCATGTTCAGGAAACAATTTTTAGCAGATTTGAGCTTTGTGACATGGCCATTATCCTGTCATTAGCTGACACTAAAGTTCCTAGCGTGTGCCAAGAAAATTCCCTCACACTAATACACCACTTCATCTTGAACCACTCCTACAAAGATGGAAGCCAAATTCTGATCCTATGATCCAAAATGTCACATCAAAAACTGATACTTAAACTAGCCAATGTTTTCCCAATTGTCTATTGTCCAACTTTGCTGAACCCAAACACACTGTAGTCTCAGTTTGCTATTCTTAGATGACAGGACTGCCACTTCATGCATCATATTGCTGTCCATTTGCTCCAGCATTGGTTTTAGAGATTGTATTCTGCATACTTTGGTTGCAACAATTGGTTATTTAAGTTGAGGTTCCCTTTCCATAATCTCAAACCACTTTGTTTAGTCTACTTTTACCTCTGGCATCATCAAGGTCTTTTCGTTCAGATAGCCGCTGCTCATTGAATATTTTCTCCTTTTTGGACCATTCACTGTACACCCTGGAGATGGCTGTATGTCAGACTTCAAGTAGGTCAGCAATTTCCGTCAGGCATCAACAGCGATACTACATTCAAAGTCATTTCAAAACCTTTCTTTCCAATTATAATGCTCGTTTTCAACTTCAGCAGGTCCTTCTGACCTTTGTATGTTGTAATGTATGGAGCTGCTGACACGTGATTAAATATCCATCAATAAACAGGTGTAACTATTAGAGCAACTGCTGATTGGAATTATCTATAATGAAGTCTCTCAAGAATCTGTGTATACAACTGTCCTCATATCAACATCTTTAACCAGAGGTGAAACAATAAAATAGATTATGGTTACTATGAAAGGGCCAGTTATTCTTTATTTTATCAACTAGCTATGTTGTCAGATTTCCTGCTACTTCCTGGGCCATGTACTACGAAGCGGGGTTAACTGACCCAGATGTAACCCAGAGTTAACCTGCAAACCTGGGATTGACAAAACCAGACTATCTCGATACTACAAAGGTGGCTATGAAGTTGATTTGTTTAACCTCTGTTAACCTACTCGGAGCTTGTGCGTGTCCACGTAAAAGTGCATGTTGACACCCGCGTTAACGTTTTCGATGATGGTGCAATCATCTTATTTCAGCGAAGAAGCTGCTTATCATAATGCAGAGCTTTGAGGAATTGAAATTAATGTTATGGAGGGACATCAAACACATCAGCCCCTAATAAAACCAAGCATGTTTTTGGTAACAAATTGCTAATCGAGTAAATGCATACGTTTTTTCCCTCAATGCATTCTTTAAATCTGTGTTACAGACGATTATTAACCTGTGGAATGTCTGGGGGGAATATCCTACATTCAATTAATAATGAATAGATGCAACCGGAGGGCATACCTAAGGTGACTATATTCTGAAAACCCTAAAACACAAAGTACCTTTATGAACCATGTGTTTATAAAACAGTAGCCTAAGTGTCTGGCTGAGAAAAAAAAAAAAGAAACATATCAAGTGATGGGTTCAAACTCGCGTTCTACTGCACCACTGGTCACCAGTAACAATTGTACCACATTGCCGTTGGAAATAAAAACGGTTCGTATCGTAGATAGAGAATGGATCTCACATGACTCCTATTTGGCTAATTGTAAGACAAATAGTCAAAATAATTCATTCTTTTCTTAATTGGGCTAATCTACATCAGAATTTATAAGTCCCCCTCCCCTGTGGACGCCCTGGACAGGGCGTAAAAGTGGACATGTCCGGGCAAAAGAGGACGTTTGATCACCCTAGACATACCTACATGTAAAGTTAATTCCTAAATGGGCTACCTTGACTGTATGATTCTTAGACTATATAACCGGCTGCTTCATTATTTTTATTATGCACATGGTCCAGACTTTTCTACACCTCAGACTTTGCTTTCATTGCTGGTGCAAAA